>CAAKHD010003407.1:0-21419 GCA_901007705.1 Fistularia tabacaria | reverse complement strand
CTGCACCTCAATTGACTTGAATGAGATGTGAATTGTATCCTGAGCACTATGCCATGTGCTCGCTGGGGGGGGGGGGTGGGGCGGGCAGGTTCCATAAATAATGCTGGGGAGGAACACACTGTGTTGCAGCAGGGGTGTGTGTGTTCGGCCGTCGCGCGCCAGAAATCCCGCCACAGAGGCGAGAGGTTCTACGCTCCGCCAGCTCAGACTTCCGCCGCCCCTCGTCATGAAATGCGCTTTTTGAAATTGTGCGTGAGTTCATTTAAGCCCCCCCCCCTCCTGTTTTCTTTATTTCATACCCGGGAATGCAGTGATAATCTTTCGGAGAGATAAACCATGTTGCTCGATTACTCCCGCACTATCTAATGTCCGGCAGCTCCCCAGATAAGGCTATTAGTGTTCTATGATGTGTGTGTGTGTGTGTGTGTGTGTGTGTGTCTCAGTGTAGCATTCGTACTTTATCTCTATAATGTCACTGACAAGAAAGGCATTTACAGAATCGGTGCAAGGTAATTAAATCGCCGTTGTTGTCATGGAATGATAAAGTTTATCACACCGTTTGTTGATAAATGTGCTGCTCGTCGGTGCGTAGCACAGATGCGGCTGGGCGAGCGAAACAACTTACAAATCTTATTGCGGTAACTGGACTTGGGCCCTGTTTACCCAAAGACAGTTGCAGACTGCAAAAAACGACCTCTGTGCTCATCGGACTGCGGCAAACAACCAGACAGGGCTGTAGTTTACACGCCAGGCCAGCAGTTTGCTCTGAGAATTTGTGATGAACCAAATCAGGTCCGTGCGTAGAGGCTGTCCGCCGCAGCAGGCGAATCCTGAGGTGGAGTTACTGCTCAGTGACTGAGTTACTGATTTAGAGTCATGTCAATCCAAGCACTCCGGGGTACTCTGGAGTACAGGGCGCCCTTTAGTTATGTGAGTCATCCATCCCTATGGACCAATTTTTGAGGCAAGTCAGAACTACCATCGCCGAAGTCACTTACCGAAGCATTCACCGCTTGACCAAACTTTGCCGAAGAACAAGAAGGCTTGAGTATCATAGGTTTTCAGAATCCTGGTTGCCGATCCTTTCACATGTTTAAGGATGCAAACATTATCCTTAAGATAGTCCGGACTGCGGCATGACTTCAGGTGAACCTGCGGCCGATGTTCATTGGCGTTGCCAAAGGATGAGTCTGGGAGCCATATTGAAGAGTGAAAACTCACCAAAAATGAGGTAAGCTATCAGGTGGTAGCCAAAGAGCGTATGCTTGGACCAAAGAGAGGTCACCACTCCCAAACAAGTTTGCCTGAGATGTTTGACTTTTACGTTGCGCTGCCTCAAGTCGAAAGGTGTTTTTTAAAAATAATTTATGGGATTACATCCCTACAGTCAAAACGCCTCTGGAATCTGCAACTGTTGTTGTTTGTTCCGCAACAAAAGTGCTTTCAAATTTTCCCGCTCTACAACCCCTTCCCGTGTTGTTCCGTTTGTCGCCACTCTGGTGTAGACGAACGGCTGAAACACAACAGGTGTTACGTTTTCACCTGAATATGTGAAGAACCATCAAGATGTTCCTCATTTTCCAACGCGTTCTAACTCCCGATGCGGCAAAAGCCTGAGGCGCGGTCAGGGTCACTTTGCATCAAATTCCGACGCATTACTCACCCGTTTCTCGTCATTTTTAGACCAACCTTGAGTGTCATTTTTGTATAGATGTCTACATCTACGTCTGTATCTATTTCTCAATGGCGTCTCTGTCCCCTTCATTGCTGGGGAACCTAAATAAAAGCGAGTTTGAAGTAGTTTGCAGTGACTTCGCCTTATAACCCAAGCCAGAATGCAGTGAGCGCGTCACCAGCATCTTCACCGGTTGCGCTGCGATTTCCACCGTCCCGCTTTGTTGATATTTGAGACCAGCTGGGCGCTGAAGGCGGCCGGCTGGTTGTCATGGCGACAGCAGCAACGGGCTTCCCCTGCCAGGTCCATTAGCGCACGAGGTTGACTCTGCGGAGGAAGGCGTCGGTATCATCGGTGTTACCGCTTTAACAATGAAGCGACTCGGACTGTATTCTGATACCTGACAAAGAAAACAAAAAAGGAGGACCAAAAGCATCGGTTTGCCGAGCACTTCCTGTCCATGACATGCACGGACAGGAAGTGCTCAGCAAACCGAGCACAAGCCTTGGATCCATGCGGTCAATGCTTCGCTCTCACCTAGCATGGCATTTGATCCCCCAGTCTCGCTTGAATAACAAGCAGTAAGTTGTAAGCTTGGACATGATTGGCAGTGGCAAGAACATGTTGCCATGGTAAAGGATTCTTTTTTTTTTAATTACGCTTCACGACACTGATGAAATATGTTGTTTATGTGTTCAGTATTACATTATTTTGTATATAAACGGTACATGGTCTCCGCTTATGTGTCGCCTCTGAATCACCTTTACGCTAAATCACATTTACACGTTTACGGCCATGGAAGGCAAGGCAAGGCAAGGAAAGCGCTGGTTATGTGACCGGATTTGGCGGCAGTGGAAGGGAACCTCCTCCTGAGCAGCCGGGAATATTAATTAGTGTTAAAGTCGGTTCCCCATCATTCGTTTAGCCGAATTAAATCCAGATAAATGTGGAGTTCCAAGACACTACATCTATTTGAAGCCTCAGTGACTGTTTGTTTCTGACTCTGTTTCTCACTTCCTACTAATAAACCCTTTGATCTCCCCTTGATTAAAAACCTGAGCCAAAACAAAGTAGCGCTTCTGCTCATTTCCGCCCTTTTGATAACTAGATTTGAGATTTGATTTTTCAGTCTCTATGTTCGCTTTCCACCCTCACGGCTGCACGTCTGTTTTATGAATTTTCTCGTATCAGACTCCGGCAGGCAAAGGCATTTCCCAGTTGCAGGGGTGTGTTGCCGTACGGAAGGCAGGGAAATCACCTGCAAAGAAAAGACCATTTCATCCAGAACTAACATAATTATAGTGTTTACGCTGATTCACTCAGTTTTTGTCTCCCAATCTCCATCCGGCCGGCCGGCAGCCTCTCTTTTTTACAGAGTACAATTCAAACTTTTCTTTCTGAGAAGGCGTACAGTTAGCATTAGCCTAGCCCCTGACTCTTATTCTGCTCACCCGTGCTTCTTCATCAGTGCACGATAGCGACCTCACATCTTCTCCAGAGTCCTTGGGCTCTCTCATTGGGCCGGTTCCCAGGGGGGCGTGGCTTGATTTGCTGAAGTGGTCCTACCAGACGCCCATCATTGACTGGTGAAGCCATTGTATGTCACCAGATTTCTGATTTCTCCATTCATCTCAAGGAGTCAATGTTTACCCCTTCCTGAGCTGCTGGTGAACTTAATTTAGAGCCTGTTTCGATTCCCATAACAGCTAATGGAGCTGGCGGTTAGCTAAATCACTCCCGTCCCTGTTAGCCTAAGTCCAACCAATCTGCAATATCTTTTGTGAGGATTTGGAGGATCATCTCTGGTAACCATGGGCTGTGTTGCTATTTTGGTGAGATGAATTTCCCGGATGAGGCGGATGTGTGGAGATGATGCCCCCCAGTTCTGGGTGCCGTGGGGAGAATCTCACGCCGTGTCAAACTGAAATCATGGGATGTCACATGTTGTCAACATATATCCATCAAAATACATTGCTGGCAACGACATGTTCTCAGTTTCTTTGGTAACTACAATTCTTGTAGATCGGTTTTGTCGGGTCCTGGAATTCACTCACCGACTTTACTGAGTATCAGAGTGTGTGTGTGTGTGTGTGTGTGTGTGTGTGTGTGTGTGTGTGTGTGTGTGTGTGTGTGTGTGTGTGTGTGTGGATGCGTGCGTGTCTGACACAAACAGGCTCTCAGTGTCACTTACAATGTTGTTAGGGTGGCTGCTAAGTGCTCTCGCTTTTGACCTCGCCTCGACTCCATCTCCTGCACTCTCCACCAGTTCACACACACACACACACACACACTCGCGCGTACGTGATTTACAGCAGTGATCTACACCCCATAATGCCAGCAGCAACATGACAGGGCCCTCACAACCGAGCTTCACAACCGAGCCATTCCCGCCGGTGAACGCCGACCGCGATCACAACGGCTAATGATGATTGTCATGGCGGCGCCGGCGTGAAGCCGGTTCGCATCCCCCCAGGGTTATTGTCTTATTCATGAGCCGGCAAGCTCGGGTTTGTTTTCCAAATTACGGGACAAACAATCGGTAGATGGATGTGTGTGGCTGTGAGCGGCATCTGAAGAATTGTATTCTTAGGTCCAACTCAGTGCCTGGTATCTGAGCGACTGGAGTCCATTGCCTCTTGTAATTGGTGGAGATGCGATACACCTTTAAACCACAAAGTACCCAGGGGGTCAACAGAAACCAGCTGGATAGATATCGGTCAGTTAATGAGCAATTGGGGAGTTTCTTCTCACACAGTCAAACAGTGAGTTTCACCCCCCCGCCACACACACACACAAATGTACTGAGCGAGCTGTCAGACGTTCTCCACGCAGGGTTGAAGCGGAACCCCAGTTCGCACATTCACGCCGCTCAGATCCGTCTATTTATAGGCGGCACTCCGGAGTTTGAAAGGTGCTAATGGCCGGTACTTAGGTCCTGTGCCCGGACTGAAATGGAGGCTTCCGGGGTCCGGACACACACACACACAAATGCAGGGTGTGTGTGTGTGTGTGTGTGTGTTAGCGGTTCTCCAGGGGGTTCTTTCCATCATTCTCCATCGACGTGATGCCTTGTTCCATCAGTCACCTAAGGTTTTAGTAGCAGCAGGTGATAATAGCTTTTATACCAAGTTGTTAAAGGTCGCCTGCTTTAAAGATCGCATTTCTCGAGTTGTGTGAAAATTGGTTGGCTCTCAAATGAGTGTGTGTGTGTTTGTGTGTTTGTGTGTGTGTGTGTGTGTGTGTGTGTGAGTGAGGCTGCCTGCGAAGCCGACAGGCCCTTGAATAAGGAACCAGATGTGCTGCCTCTCAGCTCCGCGGAGGAGCCCCTGCCGAGGAAATAGCTGCTGCCCTGGTTTTTACCTGGGACTATTTCCGACGGTCCGGAGCTAATCTGGGTTTTCAAAATGGGTCAGATCCAGATTCAAGATGGAGACACGTCAGCAGGACTGAGAACGGGCCTCAAGTCTTGCAGACCAAGGGCAAATGGCATTGCCTCTGCTGCCGTGCTTCAGGAAACCACGTCCGTGTGGCTACCAGTCAATTTTGATGTCTTTTACAATTATTGACTGCGAGTCTTTGCGAAATTTGGCGCAGAATTTCGGTTTGACATTTTCTTTATGCAGGTTCCCGAACAAAATACGGCAATTCCTTGATTTGGGAGTTGATTTGCTTCCGTGATCGAGCTCGTAAGTCAACTATGGTCGCACGTCAAATTAAATTTCCCCATTAAAATAAATTGAAACCAGTTAACCTGGTCCAACACCCCTGATTTTGTTTCGAATGACAAGAATGTACTTTATAAATAATGTAAAAAAAAAAATAGTGCATAATAAAAGACAATGTAGAGAAATAAACTTGTCCTGAAAATGGGCCAAGATTTCGGTGGCAGGAGAGGAGATGGGCGAAGGAGGTTGGGGGAAGTTTTCAATTTGTGCTCTGTCGCTGAACTTAACTTGCTGGCTACGCACTTAATGCTACAATGTGTTGCGAAATGGAACTTGCACACTTTGGTATGCTTTATGGCTAAACTTAATTTCGTGGCGGAGTGAATGCCGCTCCTTTTTTTAAAACCGTCCCCGACCAACTTTGAATGACTCTTCCGATGCCCCGTCCGTTGACGGACGTTCATGGACAAGTCGACAACACGTACACCCCATTCATGTTTTTCTATGATTTCCTCCGGCCTACCTCGAGGCAGTCGGCGCGTCCGACTGTTTTTAAACACCACTTCGCGGGACAGCGGTGGCCACGTCGTTGTCAAACGCTCATCCCGCTCATTCCAAACTCAGCTCTGGGCTTGTGTCACAAAGCAAAACAATCCACTGAGTGACGGCTCGAATCTCGGGAAAATAGTAAGTCGATGCACTCATAAGTCAGTTGTAGTGGCTAGATGTAGTGGCCCCATCTGGGGCGCCTCCCTGATGAGGTGATCAAGACACATCCCACTATGAGGGGGAAGACCCAGGACTCTCTGGAGGGACTCTGTCACTGGGCTGGCCTGGGAACGCCTTGGGATTCCCCTGGAAGAGCAAGACCACGCGGCCCTGGAGAGGGAGATTGCTGCCCCCGAGACCCTTACCCATATCCGGGGTAGGGGTCTCGGGGAAGATGGATGGTTCTGACAGCGTATCTGTTTATTCTAAACGGGCTTTGAGGAAAGCAAAGTGCTCAACTCTCCGAGAGCTTACAGTTAATCTTAGATGAAGTCCCGTTCACACCCATCGCACCCTGGTGAAGGGGATCGATGAGGGAGGCTGCAGGCGATCAGAGCTAAGTCAAGTTGGACTGGAAGCGCTGCGGAAATCTTCCGGTCCGATTAAAAAAAAACGAACAAAGCAAAAACGAAGCGTCCTGTTTTTCTATGGGGGAGAAAACGCTCATGGCTTTTTTAATGAACCTGTTACTCATATCTCCTGAGGTATTGTTTAGCAAGGGCAGAAGAACTACATCTGATTATAAGCTGTGGATTATTGCATCAATAATCAGCTGTCCTGTTTGTTCGTTGGACCCGCGCTAACAGATAAGCTAGGCCACAGGGAAAAAGGGAGTGGTATGGGTGGGTCAGGAATAGGTAGGACGTTGGCAGCAAAGCACAAGGAGCCAGGATCTTCCAGGGTCTTCTAGTCTTGGGAGTCAGAAGGACACAGGTTGACCGACACAGTGTACGTGCTGACCATGATGTGGGGAAGCAGGGGGTTCAAGTCCACCAGGACTGGTGACCAGAGATCGGAGACAGCTGTGTAGCAGCTCATCTTCATAAGCTATCTAGTCTGCAGGGGAGGAAGACACTGAGAAGGAGGAATAAGAGGAACAAGGCCAGAAACCCAGCAGCCTGGGCGGTGACAAGTTGGTTTGCACTTGCTTTTCCGATCAGTTTCGTCTGAAAGCATCACAAGGTTGAACGTGTTATCAGTAGTTTAAGAGGGATCCTCAAGTTAGCAGATGAATTAGCATTCGAAGTAAGCCTTTGGCGCTTCCTGGCCCTGAGTTAGGGCTGCGACTAATGACTATATCAGTAGTCAACTAGTCATCGACTTGGAATGACTATTCGACTAGTCACTAGGAGGTCTAGCAAAAACAATGGCTGGTATTTATGTTTTTAACCGCTAAAATAAATATTTTTGGCTGCAAGCTGGAGCAGGGGTAAGTACTTTCTCCTCACAGCAAGAAGGTTCCTGGTTGGACTACCACAGGGGGGGGGCCTCTCTGTGTGGAGTCTCCATGTTCTCCCCGTGTCTGTGTGGGGTTCCTCCGGATTCTCCAGGTTCCTCCCACAGTCCAAAAACATGCAGGAGGTTCATTGGAGACCCTACATTGTCCAGACATGTGAATGAGAGGGTGAAAGGTTGTATGTCTCTTATATGTGGCCCTGTGATCGACTGGTCGAGGGTGAACCCTACCCTATCTTATTCAGTCACAGGTGGGATAAGCTCCAGCGCCCCCGCGACCCCGAGTGAAGGATAAGTGGTATAGATAATGAAAATACATGTTGTTTGCAGAACAGAGTTTGTTCAATGAAATATTCAATATTCAACAAATAATGCAAGCAGAAATACATTTGCTTTTCCTTCGAGAAAAGTGCATTTTGTGTGCAACACCTCCAGTGCCTGACGCAGTTTGCTAAACAAACGACTAAATACCCAAGAGTAGCAATAAGATAAACATCTCTTTCTCGTTTAACCGAGGAAACGTACCCAAACTTTGAACCCTTAGCCTTTGTGTTGGCCACAACCGCGCCGCTGCTGCTTCCCCCCTTCTGTTCCTTGGTGATGTGCTGCCAGCGCGTCAAAGATTTAGGAAAAGTGAGACGTCTCACTCTGAGCTCCATCAGTTGGCTTCGTTTGAAACATTGTTTAGCATGGCTTTGCATGCCTCTGGACACGCACCACTACGTCACAAACGACTTGTTTTGCGGTCAACTATTTGTCAACTAGTGGTTGCAGCCCAACTGTGAGTATGTTCCAAAGAAACACAAGCTTTGGTGAGGTCCCAGTCAGATTGATGACCATTTTCCAAATCTCAGAGATGATTCCAAGAGTCGTCTTCCTTTTACCCCTTGAGATTTTATCATCATTTTTGATGACACGTTTTTTACGGTGGGATTCTTTGACGAGTGGCACACACTTCAGCGGGGGCGGAGATGCCGACTGAACGCCGCTCCCGCTGTAAATCCCGTTATGTCACAGATTAGCGGTGGAAGTAGTGCGGCGCATGGACGAGCCGATGTGGAGTTTACCTGGTCAACGGGATTACTGGCCCGTTAAAAGCATATCCCGTTGGTCTGGTTGGGATTAGGGACCTGCGAAGGGCGGCGCCATTGCAGCAGCATTGTGGGATTACAAAAATCGTGCAGTTTATCTGGCATGCCTTTCTGTTTTTAAAGTTGTTTGTTTGGGGGGGAAGCCGAAACCAATCAAAGGCTGTGACGCTAAAGAGGTCGGAAGTAGAGACCAGCATGAAGAGATATAAACACCTGGAATATGATTTTATAAATTGCAGGTTTTAGGCCACTGGCTGCTTCATGCAGTCACATTCAGTCATTCACACGCTGGTGACCGACAAGGCTATTCCAGGACTTTTGTACTCTGCTACAATTATTGTGACAAGCAGGGGGTCCAGTATCTTCAAGGACACTCCCAAACCTGTGACCCCGGGTTAGGTGGACATTGGAACCCTCCAGCTGATTGGTTCTCTGTATTGCGTTAGGCTTACATCTCATAAACTTGGTGCTGCCAATCCGGGAAGGACTCTGTAGCATGATGATGCTAGCACTAGTATGGGAAATCTACCACCTAAAATCAATTGAAAGAACCCGTATTGGAACCAGATCCCGCTGATTTGCGAGCGACTCCTGTTCGTGTAAAGCCAATTGTAGAGTGCTGAAGAGTGAGCTGGTTTTTGGTTTGAAGACCAACGTGTCGACTTTTGTCTCCCTAGATCACCAGAAGCTGGAGCGAGAGGCCAGGATCTGCCGCCTGCTGAAGCACCCCAACATCGGTAAAGTATCCTTGACTTCCCGTCCTCTTCTTCTGGGCCGCTGGTGCCACACGGAGAGACACATCAACCATGTTTCTAGCCTTGAGAATCTCTGGCAGGCATAAATCCAAATATCTATCTCGTGCACGGACTTGGTATTTGTCTCGCGGGTGCTTTTTGGCAACACACAGAAGAAGAAGCCAGTAATCCTCTTGTATTTCCTCAGGTAGTAATTTAGACTTTCCTGGTCACTGAGAGATTTTCCGACAAATTCCGACTTGGGCGATGTGTTGGCTTGTTGCCGCGCTCATAAACACAAAAGTGTGAAGCCGAGATTTTACTGAACTCGGTTTACACACTTCATTCCCACCTTTCAACCCAGAAGACGGAGGTTGTACGGCGTCAAAACCGCTTCACTCGTCATATTTGAATATCCCATTGGTTGTAGAACTTCAGATTAGTCAACACGGCTGGCGTGAGGAGTGCCGTTATGTTATGACGTGCAGCACCAACCCCAAATCCAGACACTGTACCAAAGGCTGTGGGGGTGTTTACGCAAAGAACGAGCAGGGTTTGCGAGGTGTGTGTGCGGCGGGTGGCAGTCATATTGTCACTCGCACACACATTTACACCTCCGCTTCTACCTTTGACAAGCACAAAGGCCATGGACCAGTAATTATCACTTCTCCAGTGACTTTTGCGCGCCGTGAAATCTGGCGTCTAGTTGTTGTCCGCTCCTTCTTTCCCTTTCTTCCGATGCAAATGGGAGTTTGACGTGGTGGGGGCGACAACGGAAAGGCTCTTGTGTGTGTAATCACCGGGTTCTCCTGTCTGGGTTCTCCCTGGGCTCTCCGTCTTCACAGTCCAAAAACAGTCAATAGATGATATATATATATATGCGCTGCCAGGGATGTGCTGCTCAAGTTTAGGCGGTACTTTTGGTGAGCCCTTTCTAAAGTCATACATTTAGCATTACTTTTACCCACATTGAGTAGTATTTCATTGATATACCTTGTCTTTCACCCTTGTTAATAGATAGGTTTAATTTTAGTTGCTTCAGTTGCTGGGTATTCTCTGAGAACTGATATTGTTATATTGATAACTGGGACCGTTCAAGCCCGAAGAAGCTGAAAGCACCACTTTGTTACGTGCTGTTCTGGTACAGCTCCAAGTCCTCGGCTGTTCAAAGACAAGTGGTGTGAGCCGGAGTGACCAAACGACAGGAAACCAATCTTTCCAGTCCTCGCAGACAACGCTAGCATCAAGGTCCCAAAAGGATTTTTAATTAAGCCCATGTTCGCTGTTTTGACCCGTGATTCTCCCGGGTCCACCATATTGATTTTTCTTTATGGATCGAAAGTGGCAATTAAATCTTTGAGATCTGACCTTTGCAGAAATTTGTTATCCTGCCGCATGGGCTGTGGCTACTATTTATCTATTTATTAATGTTTTGTTTTTCTCTGATAACTGAATTAGATAGGTCACGCTGAATGTCCAACCATCAGCCAAAGTATCTTTGCAAAGGGCAGGCCTTTGAGAACATCAGCTAGCACTCTTCAGTTATCTCCATTCTGGGTATTAATACTGTATCAGAGATGAGCAAAGCACTGACACTTGATCGATGCACAGAGGGGCGGGGTTAGGGGGCGAGGAGTCCAAAACAAGGACTGGACCATTTCATTTCGAGATGCTGCACACAACACAAAATGTTAGCAAGGCTTTGTAATCGAATCTCTTCTTTTTTTGGCTGCTCTCAAAGACCCAATGTTGTCTGGTCTCCAAACCAGACAATATGGCTGTTCTTACCCCCGTCTTCCCCACCTTTTACTGGCATTCTTGCTGATACTCTTTCATCACATGCTTCCCCACCTTTGTGGTCGAATACGAAAAGTAATCCAACTCTGTTGGACGTAACAAGCCGGTTAGCCGACGTTATCCGTTTCACCTCCAGACGCTAACCGTTGCCGCAAGCGCTCAGCTCGACTCTCTGGCACTTTCATATTTTAACAGATCTCTAGTGTCCCCTTGTCCAATAGCCTGCAAAGCTAATGGGCTGAGCGAGACCTCGCCACGCCACGCTGCATCTCGTTCATCCGGCTCCCTGATATCAAGGCTTCTCCAGAAGACGCTGGAGCTAAAAATAAGAGTTGCACAAATGACTTGCAGAGATAAAAGCTGTAGAAAAAAGAAAGGATGTCGTCACAAAAAACTGAACTATACATTCCTCTGGCTTTGCAGGCTGCATTTTTTGACAGATTTCAGAAAGTACGATTCAAACAAATGCGAGATGTTTGTCTGCAACCTGTCAGCCTCAGGGCGCTTTATCCAGTCAGAATCTAAACCTCTGCTTGTTAGCTTTGGATGTAAAAATATGCTGTTTATTCACCAGCTTGTGTTACTCTCTGGACAACACAGTCAGTCCTCATATTTTTCATGCCATGTACTCAGGCAAATAACTAGCGATAACAGGTCGATGATACAGGTTGTGGTTTATTTATCCGGTCGACATCGAGTGGATGACCGGTGGAGTGAAGGAACGCTGTCAGTGGACCAGATGCCGCTGCGCGACTGAATAATTTGAAGTTTTCTGACCCTCCCCCTCTTCCTGTCTCTCACAGTGCGGCTCCACGACAGCATATCGGAGGAGGGATTCCACTACCTTGTCTTTGACCTGTGAGTATTTCTACCTGGAAGGACGTCTTGACAGCGGCCTTGTCAGCGGTGGTGTGATGCAGGGGAGCTTTGTCCAACTTAATCACCGTGCAGGTTTCAAAAGTTCATCAGATACAATCACGGGAAGATGTCGTCACCCACCATCGACCGCTTCTGTCTCTACAACACGTCAGTTTCTAAGATACTAATCGAGTGTCTCAGCGTGCAAGCCAGATGAAATCTGCTCCCTGCGGGGGGTAAATGTGAGGTGAAACCATCGAGGTCTAAGGAAAGATTTAAAATAGATATATAAATAAAGCCGTCAGCCGTTAGCTTGACATTGTCATGTAAAAAATCGTATTAGTATTATAAAAGACACAGCTGACTATTCACCAGTAGAAGAGCTTGAACTGTGCAACTCTTGGATAGCTGTCAAAGGTTTGCCCCATGCAAACTGATTCAAGCTTTTTGAGCCTGCCTCCTTCTCGGGTCTTGCTCTCGGGTTATCAAGGAGAAACTCCGGAGTCAGTAAAATGTGCAGTATAATAGATAAAGTGCTCAATGAATGCAGGCCGTGACTGGTTTGAACCATTTTGAAACATCGACAGCCAGAAGGCTGTGCCTCCAAGTCACTTCAGTCGCCTTTTAAAAAGTGTTAGGCTCCTTTAGCTGCCCCTTCTGGTCTTCCTGCAGAATGTTCCACTTGCAGGGCGCAGGAACAAACTTAAAAGCATTCTTTCACCTTTCAGCTCTGATTGATGGAACTGATAGTAAAAACAAACACTGCGACTTAAGACTACCGACTTGTTTTTTTTGAAGAATAAAAACTCCAGATATGATTGAAGCGGACCTTAAATGCATTCATAAATTACGTAAGAACAAGATAGATCAACCAAGTCCCTGCCTTAGTTTGTAATGAACCTCAGTTCACAGAGATACACGGAGTCAAGCTTAGACAAACTATGCAGGGTAGCATTCCTAGAGAGAACATCTCCGTGAACGAGTACAGCCATGAAGGAAGGGACAACAAGTCTCTTTGAAGCCTAAAAAGAATCGGCAAGACTTGGAAAATAAAAACGCAGCTTCGGTTTTCTCTTCTCTAGCAAATGCTGAGTGTGAGGAGTGAAGGAGAGAGCATCCCATGAAATCTCAAGTCATTTCTACCGCCAAACCTTCTCCATCAGTGTACCCTGACTCGTGCAAATGGGTGTCAAGTCCTTTGGCTTTTTCGTTCTGTTCAAGAACAACATCAGTTTGGTTTGCAAATTAGAGAGAGACAGGTTTGTAGTGGGTCCTTAGGTGTAAATGCCTGATAAATTGGCCTGGGAAACATTATGAGCAACATCGTTGATGTAAATAATGGAGAGACGTGTCCCTAGGATTGATCCCTGAGGGACAACCTTGGTTACAGCAAATGAAGCGGTGCTAAGATCAGCCATCTGCTTGCACACATTGACATCTTCGTGAAAGGTAGTTTTCAAACCAGCTGGCAGCATACGGAGGACATCCAGTACCCACAAGCCTTTGTTTTTGTAGCATATGTATATGTAACTTATCCACTGTATCAAGAGCTTTGGAGAGGTCGATAAAAAGGGCAACTCAACGATGAATATCGGATCCAAATGTGGATTATGAACTGCATCAGGAAACTACATTCCAGGATTAATCTGCCGTTTTGCCTCTGATCAGAGTTGTATTTCTGTGCTGTGCGCCCAGTAAAAGCACAGCGCTTCAGTCACTGCAAGGTTGCACTGTGGTGTAAAGTTACGCAGAAATCTGGAAGGAGCACAAGGTTCGTTCAATCCAAAGACTGGAGTACTCCAAACCCGCATTATGTCATGTATGACACGCGTCTTCGGCCTGGAATACGGCAGGAATTATTCACTCTGAGCCGTGAACCAGAAAACGTGAGCTTTCGTTCGGTCACGTGGATTGTGGGGGCAGGTTCTTGAGGATCCATTGCACCGGTAACGTTGCATCCCCATAGGCTACATGTGGCAAAGATATGCTGTTGAGCTAAATTTAATCGAAAATCCCGCACGGACCCAGCACATTAATCTCAATTTAATCCGGAGTCATGTAATTCACTGTATTCCAAGTGACACCTGGCCCTATGGAGTAACTTTTCTAGTGACCGGGTGAGGGGGAAACACAATCATAACTTTGTTTTTTTACGCAGATGACATCACTATGACATCATTTTTGGCCGTCTCAGGGTTGAAAGCCACCGGGGACTTCATACAACTGTGTCTGCAGGGTGGAGTAATATTTCCCTGGAAGAAGGAACCCGCTCTGGTCAACTTGTGACGGACCAATCCATGAACATCACACTTGAACCTTGTGCCGTGTGTGATGAGTGCTGTTGCGTCCGCCCTAAAAGGCCCTCAGCTGTTTGGGAAAAGCTCCCTGGTATTGAGTCCCAAACCCGATGGAAAGATTCAAACTCCCTCCAGCTGAGTAAACAATGTCCATACAACCACAACGGCTGAAAAGTGTTATTGTAGTGATTTCACCGTGCGGCCACAAACCTGCATCCCATTATGCCTTTGACCCAGCGGGCCAGAAACACCATCTCTTCTGGAAGCGATTCCTCATCGCGCAATATTTGCGTGCTCGCTAATGCTTTTTTTTCAACCAGGAGCAAACATTGCATCTGTGTATTCCCTGAGGCTCGATTTCTTTCTTTCTCCCATGCTTTGTGTTCTGTCTCTTCACCCAGAGTTACCGGCGGTGAGTTATTCGAGGACATCGTTGCCAGGGAGTACTACAGTGAAGCTGATGCCAGGTCAGTGTTGTAGAGCCCCGCCTTTTCGAACTGTTTTACTAAAATCCAAATAAATCAGGAACCCAGGTCTGCTGGTTTTAGGAGTGGTAGCTTTACTGTTAGCATTGGGAGGTTGGTGTTGAGCCAGCTGTCACTCAGCTAAAATATTCTCTGACAATTACTGACCTGATTGTTATGAAACAGCCTCTCATTTCATGCTACTTTTCGTTGCTTCTTTGGTGTTTGTCCAAAATCACGGAAAAGTCAGCACTCCCATCAGCCTCAGTTGTAATGAGTGTCTGGTCCAAAGCTGTAGGTGCTAGCATGCTTATTGCTGTATCTACTTTTTTCAAAATATACCGCATATGTTCCACGTATTAGCATAGTTAGCTAAAACTCATTCTGTTATGCACAAGAAACAAGAGTTTCCACTGAAAGTCCGCCTAAGTTATCCTGAGTTGTTGCTATCGACTAGCAGCTGACCAACGTTTACATTGAAGTAAATCATATGTCATATATTTGTACTGTGGAGGAAAACTGCAGTAGCCTGGGACTTCAGTCACATTATTGACTTTCTGTTCTAAACTGAATACTTCATGCAAAAACGGGGGAAGAGTTTTTTATTTGAGAAGTGCAAACTGTACCTCATGATGAAAGAGACTACAGTAACAACACCTTCTGAAGAAAAGGATGTTGCTCAAAAGATCCGATAGAGGCCTTAAACCAGAGCCCGAGCTGAACATCCTGGGAGTATAAATGCACTGCGCGGGGAGGAGGGGGGCGGTTTCATTCATTTTTCTGAAAGATACTCAGCGGCGCATGAAGCACAAACTCATTTGACCTGCAGCCATAGCCCGCCGCATTGTGTGGCCCATAGAGCAAACACGCCGCAGTACTCCTCCGCCACAGCCAATCAGCTGCCAGCTCCATTTCCAGCGTGTTATCAGACAAAACAACTCAAACCGCGTTGAATTGAGGCCTCTCTATTGCCGCATTGTGTGAATGGTTTATGTCCCGATATGACGTGTGAATGAATGAGTGAAGAGTTGAATGTCTACATGTGGCCTAAACCCATTCATATATAAATAGACTAAATGTGTATAGTGAATACATTGAAATTATATAGAAAATATCAAAATTGTCTTGACCAAATAGGATACAGTATGATTATTATGAAAATGTGCCTCTGGAAGTTTTGAAATGCTCCTTTAAACCCTTGCTGCTTCCAAGTGCGTGTTCTGTTTCCTCGTTCCAGCACTCACCTGTTCCTCCGGTTCCGCATGCAGCGGATTTTAGAAAAGCAAAGGTCTTTGCCAAATGATCGATGCAGCGCACTCCGTTCCTAAAGGTTTAGTCAGTAGCCGTGGCGATGGCGAGCACTTCTGCAACCCGCCCGCTGACCTTTCACTAAGTCCTGCCTCCTCCCATAAGGCCCCCGCTGCCCCAAGCCTCAAAGGAAGTGCAGTGAGCGGATGCTTGTCATTAACCGCTGCCCCCTGGTCTTTGCACGCAGTCACTGCATCCAGCAGATCCTGGAGGCCGTGCTCCACTGCCACCAGATGGGTGTGGTCCACCGAGACCTCAAGGTAAGTGAACTCCACATGAAGAGATTCACATAGTGCCTCACTTACCGTCACACATCTTGCTTACCTTCTGTTTCTTATGCTGTTGATATTAGACACGGTAAATAGATTCATTGGATTGGTTGAACTCCTGAATTTTAAAAAGTTCTTCAGAGAAAAACATGCAAACACTTGGGAAGGGATGCACCTGAAAGTAAGAGGGAATAAATACTTCGTCTGGATCCAGCTGCTGGTGAACAAGAACGACACGTACACAGCTGGATGATAGATGAAATGCTGATTGGAAAAATAAATGTGAAGTCATTTGATCCCAATGCCGTGCACGTGACTGGACATGACACAGTGGTGGGAACCCACCCAGTGGAAATAATGTGTTCGGCCACGGTGCAGAGCTGCTGATATACAGTATACAGTTGTCAAATCTGGCAAATCTCCTCTTGTCCAGACCAACAGCATCAGCGCCTTGTATCATGCAGTCAGTGAGACACTTCTCCTTTGGATGGACAGCCGCCATGCTTTGAGTCACATGATCTGCCTCAAGCGCAGCCTCGCCGTCCCACTCAGCTTTATGGAAAATAGTCCCGGTGAAGACTTCGGCGTGTCTCATGTCCCGGGAACTGCAAAACTCTGTTCTCCCTGTAGGCTTAAGTCACAACGCTGGAGATCGGGTTCCTTCCGGACGTCTGAAACCCTTCAGCTCATCGGGCAGTTGTTCCTGCCCGTCTCTGTTGAAAGTACCCATCTTTTTTTTTTTACTTTCTCCTTGTTTTCGGTTTGGAATGAGGCAGATCAATGGCCGAGCAACAAATCAAGCCCAGAAGATGGTGTTTTGATTTAGAGCAGTGGTTCATAACCTTGTCGGAGGTTCCGAACCCCACCAGTTTCATATGTGCGTTCAGCAAACCCTTCTTAATAGGAAATAAAATAGGATTTTTTTCAAATTCAAAACATAGGTATATGCAATGGGCTCCCCCCCCCAATTTTTTTTTTCATTTATGGGGTTAAAACAAAATCATTTTCTTCGAAAACCAGAACTCTGAATAAAAAAATGCTGATAAAAGATTATTTGCATTCTTTCCAACCCATAAGATATTTGTAGTTTAATTTTTCATGCGCTATTCAGAGATAAAGTTTTTTTTGTTTGTTTTATATGGTACCAGAGTTTTAAATCAAACCCGATAAAATAACTAAAAATCTTTCAATTATTGTTCAGTTCGAACTAGTTTTTGTTTTATTTCCCTCCTAAAATCTTTTTTTTTTTGAATCAGTTCTTGACATTAATTTTGCTCATATGACAAAAAGAAGTGATGCCTTTGAATCACAGCTCACACTTCTTTTATCCTTGCGTTTGTCTTGACCTCCGCCGAACCCCTGAGACTGACTCACCGAACCCATGGGGTTCGATCGAACCCAGGTTAAGAAACCACTGATTTAGACCGTGTGTGAAGGTGCAAAGAAATAGGGCTGGGCTGGAGCACAAGTACAGTGAAATGACTTGGCAGGCAGTGAAACAGACGGTGTGGTACCTCCTGATTCTGTGACCTCGTTTGTGAAGACAATACATTTACACCACGTGTTTGTGCTGATTTTGGGTGTCACTGGCACAGACATTGGCCTGACTCCTGACTCCTCTTGAGTGTATCTTCCTGAAGCGTTGCCAATGTTTGGAGTTCTGAAGTGGGGCCGTCACTCTGGCCGAGCGCTGACAGTGTAAAAGTTCTCCCGTGGGTTCCTTGTGTTACCACCTCTAATTCTGCGTTTTCTCACTGTGTTTTGGTCTTTCCAATTAAATGAGCCCAGGGTGTGTCTGGGGTTTTGGTTTCCCCACCCTCGCCAAAAATAATCTTGCGTTTTTGCCCTCCTACTCTTTTGCTGCCCCCGATTGGCCGTTGCCCCACAGCGCCAATGGCTGAATGGAAAAAAAAAAACCAAGGCTATACAATTGCGAGCAACACAAAAAAGGCAACCTGTAGATGTGAGGAATTGTGAGCCGGATCATCATGAATGGCATATTTATTTTTCCTGTCCTCTGGATATTTCAGTGTCAAAAACAGGATGTGAAGTCAGGACAGCTCTGAAAATGCCCCAAGTGTACTGATCTGTCTTCCACAGAGTCCAGCAGGTTCATGTCTGACGTGCTCTCGGGGAGGTCCTCATGATTGGAAGAAGGCCCCCGTGCACAGGGGGCGCTTCCCGGTTTCTCTATCCTGTCATCGTGACTCACTTTGTCCGTCCTTTCCTTCGACCGCAGCAGCACTGGCCTCCGTGATTGGAGCACAGCTCGGAGAAAACTGATTCTGAAAGAGCTCACGGACAGTTCTCAGCCATCGTTTGGACTCCTACCGGCCACCAAGAGTCTCCTTTACACTCTCGACGAGCCGAACTGCAGTCAGTCGGGTTCCACTCCCACTCCAGCGATTGGCCCGGCCACTCATGGATCACAGAGAAATGGAAAAAAAAAAAATCCTCCTCCTCCTCCCAGCTCACCAACTCTCTTTAGCCCACTTAGCCTCACACCACATAGACCCTCAGCACCTTCTTGATGCCACGGAGACAGCAGGACTTCACGATGTCTCACTGGTCACATTGTGGAGGTGGTTGAGGGCTCCCAAGTAACACGGTGCTGTCTGGTATATCTTTCTGTTTCGATTACTGTGTTACTGAGAGACATAAAACGCTGCCGGTGAGGACTCTCTGCCATCTGCAGGTTTAAGACTCACAGCCCCCAATCTGCATCTTCTGTGTGGCAGCAGAATCCGTCCTCCTGACTGGGCCATCTGTTGTTTGTCCACGCTAACCCTTGCAGCAGCATAGCTGTCCCCTTCACTTTTTACGTGCCAGCCCTTGTCAACACCGCTACTGCACCATCCATGCCTCCGGCCCCTGGGTTCCATTTAAAATAACTCTCTTTCTGATACATTTGGTTACATCGCCCATTCTGATACAGGCTACATCTCATAAATAGACTAGAAAATGATGAATGTGTTAATTGTGCCGAAGTTTAGTCCCAGGACTGTTCGGCATCGCCCCGTCCTCCATGTTTTACGGCCGAGCCTCCCTTCCATCCCATCAATATCACCAGGTTCCATTAAGAGGCCACGTGATTTGTGGGTTCCCATGATTTCCCCCTGCGCTTTTGGACCGGAGAACGTAAACTCAAGGGTGAACAGGAAAAGAACTCAGTTTATGGAACTGGAACAGTTTACTGAGTGCATGAGATGAAACTCATTTCGTCTTTCGAAACATCAGCCTGCAGGAAAGGAGCCTCAGGAGACGTGGATGTTCTTAATCCCTGGTTTAAACTTTTTGTCTTAACCGTCCCCTGGTTGTATTTCTGCACCAGTAGCACTCCTCGACTGAAACTCATGTCAGGGCGAACAAACATTTCAAGTAATGGATCGTCGCAATAACAAAGTCGCAAACAATGATCACAGTAATTCCTCTCACGATGTCTCCAATGGATTTGATTCAACAGTTAATGCTCAGAAACTGGATTTTTATTTTTCCTGCAAAGGGGAATCATCACTCTTCAACAAGACGTTTGATAGTAGCATGTTCTTTAGAGTGTAGTATTTACTATAAATATCCCTGAAACTCCCATTTCCAACACAGATTAGCTGCGATAGGAGGGTCAGGAACCGGAGGGACATCAGAAACGTAGCACAGGGAGTTAGGAAACAGGCCAAACGTCGAATTCCTAACATTGGTAGTCGAGCAAGCGACAGGTGGGGGTAGTAAGGGTCTTCCTGTATACGGCGACAGGAAACAGAACGTGTGGCGGATACTTCAAGTACCTGGAATCGGACATGTTGGATACAAGCACCGCCGTGGCAGAGGATTCCTAGATCCTGCTGTGCATTTCAAGTCAACTTCTGACTGAGTTAATCCACACACAAACAAACACAGACACGAGTGTCAGCAATGAGTTCAGCTGTGCACCTTCTATAACTTGCCCTGGCGGGAGCAGGGGATGATTGACAGCAGTGTTCCACATCAGCGGGACTTTTATACACCAGCTTGGCTGCGGCCGAGTGGCGTTCAGTCAACTGCTGCTGGTCTGTGGTCGGCCAAGGTATTGGACGGCCAAGAGTCGACATCCATCCGTTGGTGCGCTCTAGCTTAAACACTAACGCTAACCTCTTGACTTCTCAACCACAGCAAATGGCATCAGTGTACCATTTTGTTCGGGAGGTAAAAGTACCCGGTCAGAAACAGAAAAGTACAACATCTGTGTTTTTGAAACCCTCCTAGATCCGGATGACCACAGTACTCCTTCAGTACACTGGCCCCATGTTTGTTTTCATTTCAACATGACTTCACTCCATCCATGCCAGACCCTGAAAGTCCCTTTCTGTGTCCCTTCAATCCCAGCCGGAGAATTTGCTCCTCGCCAGCAAGCTGAAGGGGGCAGCAGTTAAACTGGCAGACTTCGGCCTGGCCATCGAGGTGCAGGGAGAGCAGCAGGCGTGGTTCGGTGAGTACACACAACCACCCAAAGCTGTTTTTTTTTCCAATTCTGCCGTAATTTTGGTCATTTTTATTCTCTAACATTTCAAGTTCCCCTACACTTGTGTGTTTCAATCTTCCTGAGATTTAGCAGCTTCGCAATACGGTGATGTGGTGCAAAAGGAAAAGCAGGAGTAAGACTATGGAGATGGGACAGCATCCAAGTCTACATGTTCTCCTTCCGGTGGGACGACGTCTTTTTTCCAAAAAGGCGTACTTCTCTTATTGTTCCTGACAGTCGACCAGGACCTGGACAGCTGAACAGACGTGGGAGTTCACACTGACCCACTGGTTTGGCAGATTTCTGTATGAGGGCTGAAAAGACTCGGGGTTTGGTTGTGGTGATCTCGAGAGGGAGCAGCCCAAAGAGGGAGGAGGAAGGAGACGAGTGTGTCCTCAGCTTTTTGACCGTCGTGTGACCCAGTTCATGTTGGACAATGGCAGATCTTTTCCTCCAACATACAGAGCGAGTATGTTGATGAGTTTCTCCAAAAACATCATTAATGAATTGCTCACTTACGCAAGAGAGGGCAAGGAGGCGCTGCCAAGATGCCAGAAACACTCACCGGGAGGTTCTTGATGTTCTCTCGATTACAACCGATGTGAAATTCTTCACACAAAATCGAGGAGAGCCGAAGGGCACGCGTTGGTTTCTAACCAGGCGGCCACCATGTTTGCCCTAAACGAATGATCCACCCCTGCAGGGTGGCGTTGGCGCTGCCCCCCCCCCCCCCCCCCCCCCCCCCCCCCCCCCCCGGGGGGG
>CAAKHD010003406.1:58356-80008 GCA_901007705.1 Fistularia tabacaria | reverse complement strand
TGTGTGTGTGTGTGTGTGTGTGTGTGTGTGTGTGTGTGTCAGTACCGGGGGTACGGTTGTTGGGGTCCCGGGCGGCCGGATGAGGATTGGCACCGGAAACCCGGAGGCGCGTAATTACGCGGAGAGGGTGCGACTGTCACGCGTGGACCGGAAGGGTTCTTGCATATTTGTTATTTCAAAGTTATCGATCTGAGATCCGGGCCCGCATCTTCTGCGCTCTTCAATAATCAACAGATCGATTACCCTGATCTCCGGCACCTTCATCGGAAGCGGGGTCTCTCGATGTGATCGAACTGATCGATCGGAGCGGGAAACAGCTGAGCAGAACCGCCTGCCGCCTGATTCCACCTGGAGAAATAATCCTAATAACAACCTTGAAAACAGCAGGAGGAAGAACAGAAACGAAGAAAGTAACCAAAAAAAAAACTCTGAAACAAGAGAAACGTATTTTAATTAGATTTTGAAATATATTTTAAAATACTGATTAAACAGAACTATGAATTTTTATTTACGCATTAAAGAAAAAATTGAGGAAATATAGCAATACACACACACACACACACACACACATATGTGTGTGTGTGTGTGTGTGTATTGCTATATTACACACATATGTGTGTGTGTGTTTGTGTATGTTACTTTATTCTAATATTATTGATGATATATCTTAATGTCATTTCATCAATTTTTAATGAACCAGGCGCCTCTTGTCTCTCCTCTCATTGGTCAAAGACTTGTAACGTCTCTGTCCTGATCCTGTAATACCGCCTGTTATCCTCCGGGGGGCGACAGTGAGTCACAAATATAAAGCAAATAAAACTGGCAATATTTGGTGGATTTTTTTGTTTGTTTGTTTTTTGATTGTGAGACATTTCATGACATTAAATCTGCTTTCAAACGATTTCCCATGAGTACATTTTAGGGACGTTGATGTTTGCAGGACAGGAAGTGAAATCTTGTCCTACCAAAGTAAAGGATGACGTTTGAAAACTTTCAATGGTGACATTGGTGTTTTGGAAAACAAATGGGCTGCTTTTACTGATTTATTCATTTATTTATAATTCATATTTTCTTTTATCAGTTTTATTTAAGCGTCTTTAGTCTGTTCATTTAAGAGGACGTTTTTATTTCATGTGTGATTCGTTGCCTTTCAGTGATTTGAGTGCTAAATTAATTCACCTCCTGTTTTCATTGACGGAACTGCGTGTCTTCAGGATGCAACGCTGCTTTTGTGTCTGTGTTGTTTTTGTGTTCATTTCCGGCTGTGTAAATTTCCATCACAAAAACAGATTTCCTGCCAATGGAAAAATTCTGAAAAATGTGTAGCTTGACTAAATCTGACGGGATGCAGCGCTAAACCGCACGCTGCCGGGGTTCTTCTCCAAATCAAGACGAGCAGGCAGTTAGCCTACTGCTAACAAATCAGACAACATGCGCTACAAACATAGAATTGTGAAATGCAAAGATGCTAATATTCACTTGCTAACGTGAACCGAGCAGGTCTAGCTGACGTTAACATCAGCTTCCTGGTTGTACTGCATAGCTAGCGTTAGCTTGGTGGCTGTTCCCTGTCACCTTGCGCAGGTTTTCTGCCAAAAAAAAAAAAAATTAGCATCAAGGTAACCTTTCAGCTCAAAATTTCTCTAATTTCACCTGAAATTATAGAAACCCTGGTTATCATCAATTGGGAAGAGCTAATTTTTTGAGCTAATCGTAGTATTCCTTTCCAGTATCATCAGGTGCTTTGCAGAAACTATGCAGTTATCTTAAACTGTGAGAACACAAACAGGAATCTGACAGACAGTTTTAAGCTCCACCCACAACCTAACCCTCAACAGCCAGCTGATTTTCAGGCAAAGCAAAATCCCAATAACTGAATCCCAGTAAAATGTCATGTCATTTTATTTTAATTCTATTAGTCCCTGCCCTCCTTCCATTCTCCTGCGGGTTCCTGAGATTCAGATGGCGCCCGGTCGTGTCATCATTATCATTTGATGGCGGAGGGGGGGGGCGCATCCTCATCCTCACCCTTTTTGACTATTTATCAGATGGTCGTTCAGAGACACACGCTGTTTAAAACATGAAAACATAAGCACAGGAATAATTGAGGTTTATTATCCTGATGCAGGGTGGCAGGAGGGGGGGGGGGCGGAGCCCCCAGTGGAAATGCGTTCAATCAGCTGTCGTCAAGATGTCGGGCAGCATTTGTTTCCCGTCAGGATTATTAATCTTCCTACTGCGGCGGCTAATGCATTTAATTTGTGATTTAGGGCTTAGATTTGTTGCATAAAACATATGGGGGGAGTAAGGGGAAAAGACTGGGGGTGGAGGGGCTCGGGGGGGGAAGAATAATAAAATGAATAATGTAGCTGTTATGTAATCCCACATTATGCTGCTTGCCCTCGCTGACGCTCGTAGACGTCTCACCTTCGCCTCCCGGCTGAACTCAAAGAAAAACAAAGTAGCTGGTTAAGGATTTTGAAGGGTAGAACTTGGAAGTATTTCAAAATACTAGATAATATTTGTAGTTTTGGTTCAGTTTAAAATCCGTTGTTACCAGTGCCATCAACTAGTGCCATCAACAAGAATCACCACGGTTTCCTCTGGAACCAAAATGGAGCCTGCATGGTTCTTTGTCTCACATTTAATTATTGTTTATATGTCTTATTTTCTCTGCCTTTCATGACACCTTACTTTATTTCTTATTTCTTTCTTACTTTATTTTTCATCTGTTTTACCTTTAGTGAGATGATCCAGTCCCTTCGGTCAGAATCTTTTGTTGCAATCCGTTGCTCTGACTGTCGGTGATGTGAATACCTGTAAAAGTAACAGGGACAGGAAGTAGGGGGCATAGCGCAAAAAACAACTCCCCCAGAGACAGGAAGCTGTAACTGCAAAGACACCGACGGGAGTCAGTCCGTCGTGTCATTTGACCTCGATCACTTGTGGTGTCAGAATGCTGTAGTGGTCAAACCGCTGAACTACAAATATGGTGTCTAAAGGTAGAATTTGTTTAATTTCCTCTCAAGAAGCTGAAGAGCTAGGCTGGTTGTCAGAAGAAGGTTGCATAGTTCACGCTCCGTAGACCAACAACCTGGAGAACCACGCCTGGGAGTCCAAAGACTTTTGCATCATGTGACCCTGAGCATCACCTGACTCCGCCCCCATGGGGCAGAGAAAGTACCAGAGGAAAAAAAAAACGAAACTCAAAAATTGACCAAATGTAAAATAAAAAAAACATGTCATGCTTTGGCCATGAAAGCGGTCTTTAATAGCCGTTACAGAGAATAATTGACCTGTTTGATCGGCGTTAGCCGGCTAGAGAGGGGTTTGATGAGTAGATGCTGCGGTCCACCCTCCACCTTTTCCTCACCTGTCCTGGCCCCGCCCCTTCTCCTGGCCCTGCCTCTTCTCCTCTTCTTCCTCCTGCTCTCCCTCCAAACACAGGCTGTTGATGGAGAGGATTTCGGATGTCAGCCGGGACAGTGGTCATCGCAGGTGGGATCCTGGCAACAGTCATCCTCCTGACCATCGTCGCCGTACTGTGTTTATGTAGGTTGCAGGTACGAAGAGCACAAACAATCACATAGCTACATTTTTAATTGGTTTTCCTGATTTACGGTGTGACCTTGAACAGCACTGCATATGTTTGTAGAATAAGGATTCTCTTAATAATAAAGCAAAAAAAATCCATATTATGTTATTTTAATCCGTTAGGATTTTCCCCCATTTTTATGGCAAAAAATGAACTCTTCTATAAAATTTGCAGGACAACTGCAGTTTCCCTTCTTTTTTTTTTTTTTAAACATTTTAAGGAGCTTTTTTAGTCAAATGATATAATAATTTTGTCATAAAATCTCTGAGAAAATAATATTTCAAAAGTCATTTCAAGCAAATCGGGACTTTATATTTTCCCCCAGGATTGTTTTTGTTTTCATTTATTGTCTGTTTTCAAACTGATGGCTGAGCCTGACTCCCCTCACCCCCGTAGTATTACTGCTGTAAGCGGGAGGAGTCTGAGAAGGGGGATGGTGAGGAAGAGGAGGAACCAGAGCTCTCCACCATGTCGCCATCCCGGCCCCTGGCTCTGTCCGCCCCCCCAACGCCGCCCACGCCGGAGAACTACAGCGACGACACGGAGACGTACCCGCCCACCTTCCTGACCGAGGCCAACGGGCCCTGCAGCTACTCCCCGCCTCCGCCGCCACGCCGATGCCAGCGGGGTCATGCCTTCTGCCCGTCGTGCGCCCGTTGCTCGCTGCCCTTCTACCTGCAGCATCCAGAGCGGCTTTGCAACGGCGGGCGGCGCATCAGCTACCGTACGGTGCAGCAGGAGGACCTGGAGCTGCCGGCGGAGCTGGCTAACTTCTACCAGAAGCTCAACCTCATCCACTCCGTGACCATGAGGGAGGTGGTGACTCACAGCGTCAGCACAGACGTCTAGGAGGGGCCAGTGGGACGATGTAACGCGCCCCGTCTGACCTGAAACAATTTAGCACGAAAAAACTGTGTGGGCAGACGAGTAGCGTGTTAGCGAGTTAACAAAACTGGCAGCCGATCAGGCCTCGGTCAAATCTGTTCTCTAAAATTAGCCAGTCATGCTAGCCTGACCACCAGGGGGCAGAAGGAACAAGCTGTATGGTGTGAGGTGTCCTGGCTAAATTCTGTTCAATTGTTTGTTTGAAGAACCCCCCCCCCCCCGAGCAGTGAGTTCACTCCCCTCCAAATTTCTGATCAATGCTGTGCTGAGTGAACTCTGGACCAGATGCTATTTTTCCCCATCGGCTGGACGTCTGAGCGTCAACGTCAAATCAACAAATGACATCACCAACCGCACAAAGCTGCCGCCTGCGTTTTTAACCAACGATACGATTCAGGTCCAGCGCCGCCATTTCGTTTGTCAGACGTCCAAAAGCTTTGACCTGCTCCTGCCCTCTAGGGGACGGAGTTACAGCCTTGGACATGGACGTCGGAGCAAAAACTAGCCTTCACGACAAGCTGGTGGCTGGAGACGTCATCTTTTGGCCACGTCTCATCCCAGAGGTCACTGTTCAACTGACAGGAAGTCACAAGAGCAGCTTCCTGTTTACTCTTGTTTATATCGCAGCTTTTAGAAACCAACGATAGTCGGGCTACACTCTCACCTACCACTACTTTGCAGTCACTGATCTCTTTCAGATGACCTCGTCTATACAAGATGTAGTCTACCTGCGTGCTCCTACCTCCGCTCTTTTTGGTTACCCTATGTTCTAACCACCATCTGTCCCTCTGCATTCCTATCCTGGATACCAAACCTGCCCATCACTTCTTCATCACCTCTATTTCCTGCACCAACATGTCCATTGAAGTCTGCTCCAATTACCAATTTTTCATCTCTGGGGATCTCCTGCATCACTTCATCTAACTTATTCCAGAACTTCTCCTTCTCCTCTAACTCACATCCAACCTGTGGGGCAACAAACTCCTCTTTCAAGATAACTCCTACTCCATTTCTCTTCCTGTTAGTACCATGATAGTACAACTTAAAACCTGCTCCTAAGCTTTTAGCCTTACTACCTTTCCACCTGGTCTCCTGGACACACAATACATCCACCTTCCTTCTCTGCATCATGTCAATCAACTCTCTACTTTTTCCTGTCATCATCCCAACATTCAAAGTCTTTCCTCTCAGTCCCACACTGTTGCCTTTCCTCTTCTCTCTCTGCTTCAGAACACGCCATCCTCCTCTCCTTCTTCGACCCACAGTAGCCAATTTCCACCGGTACCCTGTAGGTTATCGGCATCAACGGTGGTCGTTGTTAACCTGGGCCTCAAACGATCTGGTATGAGATTCATAGGTTTGATTTGCGTATTTGGCTTTGGCAAAAAGTTTTACGCCAGATGCCCTTTCTGACGCAACCCTCTGCATTTTTTGGGCTTGGGACCGGCTCAGGGAGCCACTTGCCTATGCCGCCCCGAGTCCGGCTCCGGGAGACACTAGCTTGTGCCGCCCTGAGGCTGCATTGTGCCGTTCATTTAAACATCCGATCAATTTTAAATGAATTTAAACAAATTTTCTTTTCCCACTGTCTCTCCAGATGTTCTTTCAGTTCTCAGGAGACACAGAACCTCAAACGGAACATTTTATGAAATTAAAATAAGCTAGTTTGTTGATTTGAGTTAAAATTTCTCTCTGAGTCAGAACATCAGCTTTTAGTTTAGATTAAAAGCCACAGAATCTCAAATAATTTTGGAAGTAAATGCACCAAAACAATAAAAAAAAAAAAGTTTTTAATTTAAGGACAATAACAAATGAACTTTTCATAAATGGTGAATCTTTAGCTGCTAATCCTGATAAAACAAACAGCAGGTTTTGCAATTGCACTTCAACCCTTGATGTGGAGAAAAATAGCTGATAAACTCACCTTGTGTGCGTGCGTGCGTGTGTGTGTGTGTGTGTGTTCAACCGCAGACTTGTAGTCACCACTGTCGTGGTCGCCATGCAGGAAAATAGTGGCATCTTTTAAAGGGCTTTTCTGAAGCATCGAAGATCCGGCAGCGGCGAGCTTCGACTCTATCTCTGCTGGAGAACTTTAAGAACGCAAAAAGTCAAAAAAAACGTAACAGCAAAATGGAAGTCGGAGATGATCCTGCACCTCCAGGTTCCTTACCTGAAGTAGATCACAGCACAGAACCGGTCTCTGACAAAAGTGGAGTGCTGCCCCCTGCTGGTGTGGAGTGTAACACCGGCTGTTTGACCAAGAACAAAGATGGAGAAATGAAACATGAGTTGTTTTGCCCTTTGGTTTCATCTGTTCTGTGTGTGTTTTCACTCGTCTGTAGCAGGAGTGTTTGTTGTTACGGCGTGGCGGGATGCAAGTTTTTTAGTTTCAGGCTGAAAAACATCACAAATTATTTTGCAAAAATGTCATCGTCAATGTCATAAAGAAGGAGCCGAGGGAGCAAATGTTATGATCACAAATCATAATAATCTTAAAAAAGAAAAATATCTTCGGCTTTAGAACATGTATTTTTGCTTCCAATCTGATTCTCCGAAAACTAGTTTTCTCTCAACTTGATACTGTTTTCTTTTATTCAAGTCGTGTTTTGATTTCAGTGAGTTTTGTTTTCCCTCGTTATGTCAAAAACTCAGTTGTAACTAAATTCAAATAAAAAGTTCATATGAGTCAAAGAAAAGATGACTTAACTGTCTCTGGTAGTCAAACTACGCATACGTGCACATATATGCACATACACTCACACACGATTACTCCTCAAACAAGATCCTTCTGGCCCTTGGTCCCAAGCTTTGACTTTGAAAATCCAAAACAAATGCACATCCTCCACAGTGTTTCCTGAACAGAGGATTTTTTTTTCCCAAAGCCTCAGGACCAGCAGGGGCCTCAGCTGGACCTGTCAATCATGCAGCAGTATGTGTGTGTGTGTGTGTGTGCGTGCGTCGGTGTTTGTGTGTGTGTATGTACCTATGTCTATTTGTGTGCATGATGCCTTCAAGGGTAAAAAGAAAACAAAAAACAAGTTAATTCTGAATCATTTTGTTGTTTTCCCTTCCAAAACATTCAGTTTGACGTGCATATGAGAAGAAGAGGAAGAGCAAGAAGAAGAGGAAGAGGAAGTATCCATATTCACCCCAGAGTCTGAAAACAGTCAGCAGCTTCATTGAGGACTAAATTGCCTTACAATTTAAACGCTGCCCTCCACAGGTGACAACAATCAGCGTCTTGAGAATATGAGGTTGAGTTGGCCAAACTCACGGAATCACATGAAAACTTTTGTTCCCCGCCGTCAACAGTAATCTGGCAAATCAGATCATCGGGTTTCTCCCTGAAGGATTAGCAAAGAAACGCTCCCCAAGACATTTTAACATGTTTCTGGATTGGAGTTCTGATTGGTCCCACTGAACCCGACTGAGTGACAACTCCGATTGGATCCGATTGGACGATTCCATCCAATCATCAGGTTTTTTTTTTTTTTTGTTTTGTTTTTAAAGTGCCTGCCCTCTCCCTTATGCCAGTGTCTGCTGGGCTTCTTTCCAGGTGATTCTGAGCAAGGAACCTATCAGTGGAAACGTGATGAAGTCGCCGTTCAGTCGCTTTTCACATTTTGCTGTTTTTCCAGGAACCTTTTGCAGGCAGCTAGCAGATTACCAAAATTAGATCAGCGGAGCCAGAACTTTCATCAGAACTTTTATTTAATTGCAATACAAGTCGGCACCAGAACCTTTCGGAGTTCAGTTCACCATCGGCAATCCCCACATAAGTTCTTTACAAAGAGGCATCAGGTATATAAAAACACACAAGACATACATGTACACGTCTGAGTACTTCAAGTGTCAGGAATCTTTCCGTCTGCAAAGTAACTCCTCTGTCGCAAAAACAAACCAAAAATAGAAAACCAACCTGCGTTCGTCGTCCCGACGATGAGTCGCCACCGGCCGCCACAAGGGGGCGCTACCAGGAGCACCACGGGGGCGCCATGCATGAGAAAGTGCTACAGCATGGCTTAAAAATATGGCTTCGCCTCCTGTGGGGCGAGCCGGCGCCATGTAGCGGGCGGGGAGGACGTTAAACTTCCTGTTGGGCCGAGATGCACGGCAAAAAAAAAAAACTCAGACGTCATTAAATAACGGGTTCTGTATTTAAATATTCTAGTCATGCAAGTAAATGCCACTGAGAAATAATTTAATGGATCTTTCAAGGCGGCGATGAAGAGCTGCCAAGGCTCCGCCGTGTCTCCGACTCCACCGGCCTATAGATAATCAATAACAAATCACCAGGTCCCACAGCGTGAACCTGAAAGTCCCGTCCCAGAGTAAAAAGGAATTATGGAAATTATAGGAATTACAGGCGGAAAGTCAAGAGACCGTAACTGTAAAACACGCTACCAGTTTTCAGTCTGATCCGCGTTTCACAGTTCAAGTGGAAACCGACGACCCGGCAGAAGACGTTGATCAATCCCCACGATAGACCGATAATCAGCTTTGGGATTAATCATCTGTTGTGAGCGGCAGCCATGTTCCCATCAGATGGCTGAGGCCGAGAGGAACAGGCCGATTTCTGTTCGACTGCTTTTTAATAAAATTCAAATCACAGATTCAATTTTTTGACGGATTTATTTCTGTTCTGAGGCTGACGAGGCCTGAACTGTTCTGTTTTTATCCTTCCAATCTAGTTGAGCTGTTTCCTGCCTGACGGGATGTTCCTGTCGAACTGCTAATATCTGCAGTTTGGAACACCTCAAGGCTAAATCTTGGGCCCCATCCCGGTCTCTCCATTTCCCTATCTCTTTCTGAGTTTTAATTTTTAGGAAGTTAATTTTGCTCAAAAAAATAAATTCAGAATCATTCTGAATATCAAGTCTTTCTGTTTTTTCAATTTCTTTCAAAGTCTCGTTCATTTGCAAACCACCTGTCGTTGGATGAGGTCTGATTATGCGCAAGCGCCTTGGCTTTAGGTCATTCTGAGTCCATCCAAAACCAGCTGACAATGCCTGTTTGAAGTTTCACGGTTGCTATCAGCAACATATTAGCTTTGCATCCCGAGGATCAGTCTTGATCTCATCTTCTTCTCGGATCAGATGGACAACATGGCCGCTGTCTGCATTTCTAGCTTACATGAGTGTTGAAGGGGCAAAACACACAAGCACTGCCATTTCCTCTGAATCCAATCATCTTCAGAGCCTGTTTATGTGTTTTCCTGGCTCCATTGTATTTTGTTAAAGACAAATAAATGTTCAAGAGGATCCAAATAAGGTTTGTTCAAAACGTGTGTTTTCACTGTTAAATAATAGAAATGGCCGACTCTGACCGCAAATGGACGCTGAAACACAATGGACGAATCTCAGGGAGTTGAGCTGATCAAACAAAAACAAAATCCAAAGGCCAAGGTTTTTTTTTCTGTGGTTTCTGGCAGAAAGATTGATACAGTACATATGTATTTTTTTTTAAATCAAAAGATGCGATTTTTTTTCATGCCTCAAACCAAGGAAGTCTGTTCTTTTTTCTGATATTCAGCGGAGTGAATATTCTCATGCTAGCAGGGAAAGGGTTAAGTGTAAAAAGATATTCTACCTCTTATATGTTTAGTGCTTTTTGAGTAGAAATCAGACAAATGCACCAGGCAGGACGCTGGCCCCTGGAGGCGACTTGCAGCCGCCGCTCAGAAACCCTGACCCGCCGCCGACCCCGGTCTGAGTGAGACGAGGAAAACTGTCGCTGGGGGAAGGACAACGCCCGGGCGAGTTCTGATAAATCAGCCTCCGTGTTCAAGTCGGACGACACGCCAACATCTCTGCACAGGAAGTGAATAATCGGCAGGTCGATTTCCCTCCCTCTGACTCCTGTCTGCTGTTGCTGTGCTGTCAAACGCTGTGGATTTCAAACCTCTTTTCATGAAAATCCAAAGGTTTTCTCTGTTTTTGAGTCAAGAAGCTTTGAAGTCTTCATTTTTGTTGCTCTAATTAATTTGGTGTCGTCCCTGCAAATATAATTTTTGACTCAGATCATTGTTTGACTCCGATTCGTTGTTTTTCATCAGAAAAGTAGTTGAAGTATTTCTCTGTCTTCAGGTTTTCGACTCAAACCATTTTCTAACTAAATATTTGCTGAATATTTGCAGTTTTATTTGTTCTATTGGGGATAAAACCTTCGGATTTACAAAGATTTGGAATCACGTTTGCACATTTTTATCAACACTATTAGTTTTCTTGAATCGTGGTCTTATGTCATCATGAGTTCTGTTTAACTGATTGGTGGGACATTGAGGTTCTCCTTAACGAGGGACGTTTCTTAGAAGAGGAATTCAAAATAAAAAGTGGGACAAACTTTCCCATCATTCTGTTACTTCCTGTGCAGCTGAGTGTCTCTGCATGCTATCGGGACGTCCAGAGAGGGTGGAGGGGGGTGATGAGGTGGCTGCTTGGGATGAGGAGGGTGGTGTAAGGATGACTTGCATCGCCATCCTCCAAGTGTCTGTTGGCGTCCTCCTGGTTCACAGTGACTGCGGGTCCCGGTGTTTTCCTGGTTCCGGAGACGGAGTGGGCGTGGAGCTGCACCTGTGGGGTGGGGGCTGGGGGAGTCATGGACTAAGATGGTGGTGGGCGCACAGCGCGGCAGGAGTGGCAGCAGGCCTTGCTGTAGTACCAGTGGCTGCACAGGTTGACCTTAAGCGCCAGCAGGCAATTGGTGGAGGGCCGGTCCTGGCAGCTCTCGTCTGGGGGTCAAAGGGCGCAGCCTGATCAGAGCAGGGCTCCACAACATCCAGCTCTAATCTCACCTCACACTGAGAGGGCTGCGCTGGAGGGCCCTGTGCACCGTGCGCTAGCACTACCTGAAACCTGGAACAACTGCCAATCAGGGTGACAAGAGGCTGCAGCCAGAAGAAGGTTTGAGTTAATTAACCCTCGACGGCGGCCATAAAACTTTTTCAAGCAGGGTTTTGGTATTGATGTTCTTCTGGTTGCCAGGCAACCAATCCTCAATCACAGATGAGCTTTGACCAGAAAATGTTCGACTCTGAGAAAAGTTTCCATGCTAATAATGACTTTGTTCCAGTTGAACCAGTTTTGAAAATTAGCGAGGTAATAAGCAAGGTGATTAGCAGGGTGATTAGCGAGGTGTTTGTCTGCGGTTCATCTGAGTTGAATAACCCTGTGGAAGGAAGTGTTTCTTGGTTCGGTGTCGATTGAACCGTGGGGAAAAAAAAAATCACCTTTCGCTAAGATCAGCACCCTGATTGGTCTTTTTTCTTCCCTCCTGTTGTTACTTCATCAGATTCAGAGTCATTTTAATCACATTATTTCATGTATGCTTTCCTGTTATTCACCGATCTTACTAACGTTTTTGTGAACGTCAAGGTTAGCTGGAAAAAAAAAAAGTTTATATCTGACAACAAAATCTCACCCTCAAAAGTTCTAAACAATTCAAAAGTACCTGAAATACTGAAAGATCAGCAGCCACACAAGGTAAGGTCCTCCCTGTATGCTGATGATGTTCTGATCTAACTTAGTAAAGTATTGACAAATTTCCTGCCAGTTAGTAATTAAGCAGCAGCTATTGAGTGGAAACAAGGTGGCCGTCCTGATGGCCCCTGGGGGTACCTGGCGGCTCAGTGGGGCACGGCTGCAATGTGCACGTCTGTTTGGCCACCGGTTTGGTTAGCGGGTCGCAGCCTCGAACCAACTCCCTGTCCTGGTAGCACTTGACGTCCCTCATCCTCACGCCCACGCCGCACGTCTTTGTGCACTACAAAGAGGGACCAAAGAGAGACCAAAGTGAAGACTGCGCACGTGGGCTGCTCCCTGATGGTGGAGGAGAAACGGATGGAGCCTCACCTCGGACCAGGGCGTGGTGTACCACTTGAAACAGGGCCTCTCGAAGCAGGTGTGCTGATCCTCGGGCCGGTCGCCGTGGCTACAGGCATCCTCGTCGAAAGACTGGAACTTCCCGCTGCTGATGCCGACGCACATGACGACCCTGTGCTTCACGCCCCGGCCGCAGGTGGTGTTACACTGCCGGTAGGAAAATACATGCCCGATCGTTCCCAGGGGCAGAGAGCCAGTCATCAGGCGGCATCAAGGTGATTGACAAAACATTAAAATCCTAAGCAGATTATTGTCTTAAATAATGTTAAAAAAGAGAAAATAGAAAGAAAGATCACCACTCTTTTACAAATATCTTTAGAGCAAAAAAAGTTACACTTGATTGAAACAGAAACACAACAAATGTATATATTGTTTCTTTTTTTTATAAAAATTATGATAATAAATTACATTTTCATTAGCTAAAGTATTTTAGTCTAAAAAGAAATTTGTTGTCTATATATATAAATACATATTGATTTTTAGCTTTTCTTCTAAAGTCCCCTGGGCTCAATATGTTTGGGGAAAATATGGAAAATGAAGAAATATTGCCCCTCACCCTCTCCCAGTCCTGGCTCAGCCAGTGGGGGGCGCAATCTCTCTCCCCACAGGGGTGGATGGCCAGGGGCTTTTCCTCCACCGAACACTGGTTCTCAGGCACCACCCTGCCCTCGGGAGCCTTGCAGTATACGTGTCGTGTCATCTTCCCTTGGCCGCACGAACCGGAACACTGGTAGCACACAGAGGGCATGTGTGTGTAGCGTGAAGGGCTATTACAGAACCTGGGAGCAGTGACATCATCTTTCCGGGCCTTCTATCAGTGTTCTGAAGCTCTCATGAAGTTCTCACCGAACCCCCACGCCTTCTTTATATAAAGGAATTTACACACTCACGGGTCCCCACTCGGAAACGGTCCAGTGGCGTTCGCATGGCGGGCCGGTGCAGTTCTTCACACTCGGAGGTTTGGTCGACAGTTCACATGGCGTCGTCTCGTCAGAGCAGCGCACGTCACGGGTGACCTGAGCACGCCGGCCACATTTGGCAGGACACTGGACACACACACACGCACACAAACGAACACACACTTGCATCTGCTGGTTTCAGGTCAATAAATAACATAATTTAAAAATAAATTTTCTCCTCAGTCTTTTAAATAATTCCTTGTTTAGGAAAGATTTTCTTGCATCATTTCGCGAATATTTTGACGCATCTTTAATTTTAACATTTTCGGAAAATTACCCATCATTTACGAGGCACCACAGATTAGAGAAAACTGGGCTTACAATGACCGACAAACTGGAATGAACTCCCACTACAAACCAACCAAAATCAACAAATAACGTATGTTTGCTTGTGTGTGTTTCTCCACGGATATTTCTGTTTGCGCATACGAGCGCTGCCTACCTCGCTCCACTCGGCAACCTCCCACTGAGGCCCACAAGCGGGGCCCCTGCAGGCGCGGCGCTCCGGGGGCCTCTCCAGGTCGGCCATGGTGCAGAGGTCGCTGTAGACGGAGGAGTCCAGGCCGGGCGACAGCATCTTCCAGCAGCGCACCTGCCGGAACTGAAAGCCCTCACCGCAAGTCTGCGAGCACTCGCTCCAGCTGCTGGCCTCCCATCTGATGGGTCACATGACACGCTCTGAGCTCAAGAGCGGGGCCTTACCTGTGATTCCAGGTGTTTGTGAGGTGGAGACCCTCGGCATTTTCTCTTTATTTCCATTTTGTTTTGGATAGTCATTTCTCATTCCTATGTTTAAAAGTAAGTTTGTATGATTTTTGTTCTTACAAATTATTATTTTTTTTTAATTTTGAGATACGTTTTTCGATTTAATTTCTGGCTCATCTGGATTATATTCTAAATGTTCTTAACAGTTAGAATTTAGGATCAGTCTATTGAGGTGCTCCTGAACCGTTTGTTCTGGTTCCTGCCAGCGGCATGTGGGTCATGTGACCCGGTACCTGGGCTGACACTCCCTCCCGATGCAGAAGTCGTGGACGGGCTCGGGGCGGGTCAGGGCATCACAGTACATGTCGTGCACCTCCACGCCGTCGTAGCGAACGCAAGTGACGAATGACCTGGACACACCTGGAAGGACAAGATGCCAGCCGTGGTGGCCGGTGGGCCATTCTGGGGTGATTACTACGCTTAAGTCTTACTCCTGTGTTATTTTGTAAAACTGTTTCCTGCATCCAGTTCCTGGAGTTTGCGGTGACACCCCACTTCCTGTTTGACTTTGATAGCTTGTTTCCTGCGTGTCATTTATGCTGTACTTCCTAATTACCAATGGAGCAGGTCATGCTGCAGGGTTCCTGAGAAGATAACTTCCAGCGATACATGTCTGCCGGACTCAGCTTCAGGTTCTTCTGGTTCAACCTTTGGTTCCCCCTGTGGCGCGCCCACACACACACACACACACACACACACACACACACACACACACACACACACACACACACACACACACACACACACAAAACATTGCTAATGAATCATTTTTAAAAATGTTCCCACTGCAGATGTTTTTTCGGGCATCTTCTGTTCTCAGAACCACTTGGTTCTGCTATGAGACTCAGTTCTGTTGGAGTACCTGGTTCTGTTGGAGCGCCCCGAGGTTCTCCCGCCCTGCACGGTTTTGTTCTGGTAGAACCCGTCCCCGCTGTCGTTGCGTTTGCGGCCCAGAGTGAACTCCATGGTGTCGTTCAGACTGAACGGGTCGGCCCGGTCCAAGTCGCTGATGTCCACATCGGCCGAAGAAAACAGGCTGTCTCCCTCTGTCAGCAACTGATTAGTCGAGATGTTGATGAGCAGCTCATCTGCGCCGAGGCGACCGTCCAACAGAACCCGCCAGATCAGGTTCGGTGAGTCGGGCCCGGCATCCAGGGGCCCGCCGGCTGGGGCTGCAGTGCTTCCTGTGTGGCTGCTGTTGCCCTCTGGTGGTCAGAGACAAACTGTCAGAGTCAAGTTGAACTTAAACCTGACCGGATCCGGACAAAACCACCGTTCTTTTAACGTGCACTGACAGACATATTGGCCACCAGGGGCAGCAGCAAGCTTGGGAGAATCTGATCATCTCTGACTTTTAGGTTGTTTCTTTTGAGTATAAGTTCATTCTTAAATATTTTTTGGATTATAAAAATGTTACCCTTTATTTTTAAAATTTTCTTTATTTCTAGCTGAATCCATTTTTGATTTCATTTTTTCCTTCACTTCAATCAGTCGTTTGAGCATTAACAATCCGAAGGTTTACTCCATCATGTCCTCCTAGTTCTTAATAAAACCAGAAAATCCAGGACAAGGGGAGGAGTGTCTGCGTATGTGTGTGTGCGTGTGTGTGTGTGTGTGTGTGTGTGTGTGTGTGTGTGTGTGTGCGTGTGTGTGTGTGTGAGGTGGGCCAGTTTAGGCGGTCAGAGGGAGGACATGGGGGCTCAAATCATGCAGAGGCCATTATCTCTCCACATGTTTGTGATGCAGCCGCTTTTAAAAAGAAAAGATAAACTGAATTTTTCATCTCCTGTCGGCTGGTTAATAATGCAGACAAGACGCCTGTCTCTCTCCGTCTCTTTGTCTGTCTCTCAGCGCCCCCTTCTGGATAGGGACAGTGGTTCCAGTTTGAAACCCCTTTTCCCGCCCCCCAAAGGGTCTGTCCTCTCTGGGCCTGAGGCAGACTCTGATGATGGTGATGTATCTTGCTGTTAGAGCTCCCCCGGCCCACCTGCGAACTTGGCGGCGGAGTCCTGGTCGCAGTCAATGGCCGCCGCCTCCTCGTAGACCTCGTTTGTCTCCTGGACCTTCTGGCCCTCGGCCACTGGGTCTGACGGGCCATGGGGATGTGCCTGGTTGTACATGCTGCCGTTGGGTGCCAGCAGCCCCCCTGTCTCCACGGAGACGTCCCCCGCCGAGGAGTCGGCGCCGGTGTAGACGGGAGGAGGCGGGACTGGAGGCAGGGAGTCTCTCAGGACGGTGAACTCGTAGGTGATGTAGGGGGTCCGACCATTCTGGTTCCACACCTGAGACGAGCAGAAGACCTTTAAACGGGGCTTCCCTAGAAGCACTCATTCACTCAGACATACTCCCGCCTCTTAGCCGGTCCAGGTCGTTATGGCAACAGACTGAGTCGGTTGACCCAGGTGACCCACGTCCTTGTCCCAAGATAACTAGATATAGTCTAGCTACCCCTGGTGGACCCCGAGCTGTCCTGGCTCTACAACAGCAGCCCCTGGTGGATGAGCATGGAAGTGCCTCTAACAGGAGGACCCTCATCAGAAACTCTACCAGTAACTCCTTGAGCCACGAAGAGGCAGCAGCTCTTCTCTGAGATCCCCCTCCATGTCTCTGCCACCATAGCGCTAGGGCTAAGCCCCGTCCCACTGGGGAAGAGATATATTCTGGCAAACTGATTCCAAGATTTTGTCCTGTCAGTCATGTCGCCAAAGAACCCGGACTGCCTCAACCTGAGAGCTTCTTTGCTCTGGTCCTTCCTCACCACCTCCGACCCATTTCTAGTACTAATGCATTCAAAATCTTCCAACAATCTGTTAGAGCAGCAGAGGGTCCTTGGGTGAGAGGAGGAACATTGTCAAGAAATTGAAGTCCAAACACAATGACAAGATTATTCAACCAGAATCTCCACCTGATCGCTTAAGAACCTGCATAGAAAAGACCTGAGAAGCATGAACTCCCTCACTTGAGGCATTGACGAGTCATTCAGCTGCAGGCAACCAGCATGAGGACATACCAACGACTGAATCAGTCACACAAAAAATATGCTGGGAAAAAATTCCCCAAATTATGAAATCAGCCGCAGTTGTCCTGATAAGTAGAAAAGAACTTTCTATACTTTCCCGTTAAGACTTTAATTCTCTACATTTCCACCCAACTGGGGAATTGCCATGACGACTGGGAACCTAACTCTTGTCACAACCTCAGCAGACACAGCAGTAGGGGCTTGCAGCAAGTACCAGAATGTTGATGGCCTGGTCGATGGGTCCCTTGACGACGACGTACTCGATGCCTGTCTCGTACACATCCATCGGACGCCGGTACTTAAAGACAGTTCCGGCTGCGTGGAAGTTCTGCGGGCTGTCGATCTTGTAGGCACCGTTAAAGAAGAAGTTCCCGGCCTGATCTGTCACCGCTAGGGGGCGACATCAACACAGAGTAAGAGGAGGGTCAAACTTTAGCTCTAAATTAATCTTTTACGGGATGCATTGAACTAATCATTTTCTCACAGCTACCCTATTTTATTCCTAATTGTTACCCACGATTAGGATTAAATGTAATCATTTTTTTAGCATTTCAATTGGTCATAAAAATATTAATGAACAAGTTTCGGGTGGAACCTACCCAGTACGTCCGGGGACTTTTTTCTCTCAATGACCTGGATGTCCCAGGAGCCCTCGGGGATCTGAGTGATGAAGGAGTAACCTGCCCGACAGGGGTCGCAGGATGAAAAGTGTCAACAAAGAATCTATTTCCTGTTTTATCAGAATTGGCAAATTTCTCTGCCAACTTTTCACTTAAGATTTTGAGGGAATTTTCTTGCAGATTTTGTAAAATTTGTCTTCTTTCCAATTTTTTAACAATCTTTTATTAAGAAAACAAAAATGGATCCTGTTCACTGACGTGGAAAAAAAAAAGAATGACAAAACTATCAAAAACAATTACTAATTTAAATAACTCGTGAATAATAATCTTCCGACCCTGGGTCCTGGTCTGGTGTCCCCTCCAACTCCACCTTGTTTTGGAAACCCCCCCTCCTCACCCAAAGTGTTGGAAGCGCGGCGGAAGTTTCCGGTGACTCGGCTGCAGCTGCTGCCGTCGCCCTGGCAGACGCCACATTTGTCCAGGATGTTGGATGAGAACAGGACGCCGTCACATCCGATTGGCTGAGTGGTAAAGAGAAAGAAGAAAGAGAAGGGGGGAGGCAGTCAGTTGGGTACAAGTTCAGTCGTAATGTCGGTCAACCACTCAGTCAGTTGATGAGTCAGTTATTAAGTCAGATGGGAAGTTAGTTGTAAAGTTGGTTAGTAAGTCAGTGAGCCAGTTACTAAGTGTGTTGGTTATTCAGTGAGTCAGTAATGGGGGTGTACTGTTGTGTTGGTTGGTCGGTTAGCTTGACTGTGAGTTATTAAGCTAGTTTATTCAAAGACAAGATAATACTTAATTGATCCCCATAAGGGAAATTCAGGTGTCACAGCAGCACAGAGCAGAGGACGGGTATCAAAAGACATTCAAGAATAACATTAACAATCACAATAAATAGAGACAATAACAGGGACAGAGACAACAACAGTAAAAGGATAAAAATTGATAACAAACTGCTACGCATGGACAGTAACGTAAAGAGTAAAGTGACGTGAGTGAGTGAGTGACAGTTGCAGGTAGTAGCCAGGAGTACAGAGGTGGTACCGGCTGGTCAGAGTTGTGTGCTGTCCAGACTGCTGTTGAACATGCAATGTGATTTGGCGAATCCTTTATTTAGTCATTGATTTGGAAGTTAGTATGTCAGCAAATCAAATATAAGGTTGGTTAGTTAGTAGGTAGTAGATTCATCAGTAAGTTCGCGGATGTTGGTGGTCACTTATCCAGTCAGTCAAAATCTCAGTAGTATAGTCGGCAAACTGATTTGTTTTTTTCAGTCGGTCCATCAGTCTAAATCAATCAACTATTCTTAAAGCCGGTGGTTGAGTTAGTTAACCCTTTAGTTCATTCGGAAGTTGGTAAGTCACACAAAGACTCAATCCTGAAGTTGCTCATAACTTAGTTACACAGGAAGTCAGTCAGTCAGGTGAGTCTGTTGGTAAAACAAGAAGTTCTGTATTTCATTAGTCAATTGGTCGGTCCGTTATGTTGTCGCTCAGTAAACAAGTCAGCAATTCAACGGGTCAGTCATAAAGAACTTTGGTTGGTCAAGCACTATTTATGTCAGGGCATGAAAAAAAATAGCCAGTCCTTCAGTAAGCCAGCTCCTTATTCAACTAGTCGGCTACTTAGTCATTGACAGTCAGCTTGTAAATTGCTTATCAAGTCACTCAGTAATACAAAATGTCAATCATTGAGTTTGGTTCGTCAGTAAGCTGTATCTTTCTCTTCCTATTAAGTCAGTCCTTCAATCCTTTTGTGAATGAAATAGTTACTAAATGAGTCATACAATCAGTCAGTACGTCAGTTACTGATTTGCTTATTTTCAAACTTTCAATCTGTCCGACTCATCAAAATGTAAAAGAAGACACTGGATCAGTGGGTTTTCTGGTCAGTAAACTTTCCGATCACCGACAGAAAAACTAATGTAGTGGCAGACAGGATTGTTTGTTTTCAGGGCAGATTTAGGTTTAACTCAGCCCGGCGGCTCTGGGGTCAGAGGTTGGGTCTGAGTTTCCGTCTGATTGGTCGAATAAGGAAGAGGGCGAACTCACCTCACACTTACCGTCCACGCAGACGCCGCGGTAGCTGCTGTACTTGCAGGAAGTGCCGTCGCGCGCCATCACCATCAACTGCCGCTGCCCGTCAGTGGTGGTGCAATGCAGGTCACAGGGGTTGCTGGAGATGTGGACATAGTCGTCTGGTGGGGGCGGGGCAAATTTCAGAAGGTCACTGAAGAGGAACGACACCGACCGCAGAACCTGCGGGAGCTCGATGATGATGATGTTCAATTAAACACAAAACAAGACGTTTCGACGTCAATAACAGAGTCCTTTCAATAAACAAGAAGAAAAATACTTGTTATTTTTAAGAGAAATAAACAAGAATGTTGCAGATCTAAATAAGTTCTGCATATATATATAAATATGTTTTGGGGTGGAAGTTTCCCGGGGATTCTCTTGTGGTTCTTGTACCAGGATACAGGGGCTTCCATTGGTAGTTCCTCCCGTTGTAGAGCTGCGAGTTGAAGGACCAGCACTGCTCATCCCTGAAGCTCCTCCCAGCAGAAGGACACTCCTGCAATAGAGAGAGAGAGAAAGAGAGAGAGAGAGAGAAAGAGCGAGAGAGAGAGAGAGAGAATGAAGCGTCAGTTCTGTAGGCGCTGGCAGCCTCCGGGAGGCGCTGGCCACGAGCCTGACTCACTTTGGTGTTGCAGAGGTGGTACTTTTTGGAGGTTCCCGTGCACGTCATGTTGTCCTTTCCAGCTGACACTTTCTTTCTTTGGCCAGAAGGGAAATATTTTGGGAAGCACAGGCGAGGAAATACAATCAATAAAATATCTGAATAATAATTTGGGAACTTTTTACCTCATCTGTCAGAAGCTGCTCAAATAATACTCAAGAACGTTTTGCATGATTTCAAGCAAGTAATTTGGAGGGCTGTTTGCCAGTGTATACATTTATTTATTCATCGATGTTCAGCAAATAATTTCAAGTTGCTTTAGCTTCAACTTGGATTTTTTTGCGGACACCGTCGAAACAAAATGTTGAGTTTTATTATAACGGCTAATGTCGCTCACACTGTGTTCTCCTACCTCCAAATGTATTCGACAGTAGCGTCACAATGGCACAAAGGGGTTTGTTATTCCTGTATGTCAATCAACAGGGACTTAATAATATTAATCATCAGTATAGGATTGGCACTGATGGTTACTTGATTCCAAATGTGGCCCCAAGGAGGTGTGATGAGAAACAGCCAATTAATCAGCCTGGAAATAGCAAAATTTCATTAGTCCAAAAATATGAATTCAATTGTGAGCGATAAATATCTATCATCTCATTTTCATAAAGTACATCGCCCTCTGAATTTCGAGAATATAATTATCAACATATAAAACTTAAGTCGCTCGTTTGTTCTGTTATTGATATTAACCTTTTTCCTTTCGGCTGTTCCCTTCAACGAACGCCACAGCCTCCATCTGACCCTCGACTGCATCCTCTCCTGTCTCGCCAACTAACTTCCTGTCCTCTTTCACCCCATCCATAAACAACTAATTCCTTCAAAAGTTTCAAGGTTTAATGAAGCTTCAGCTAAATTCATTTTCCAGTTCTTAAAAAGAGTTTCTGGTTACTTATATGGATCATTTTGCTCTGTTTTCTAAATTAACTTGTGTGTTTTAAGAATTTAATCATGTCTTTTGGGAGAAAGTGTGTATATTGTATTTGTTTGTCTTTTAGTGTGTCAGGTTGTTGTTTGTATTCATGCATGTGAGTTTGGGAGAGAGTGTCTGTCTTTGTGTGAATGTTTGTATGTATGTGTGTGTGTGTGTGTGTGTGTGTGTGTGTGTGTGTGTGTGTGGGGGGGGGGGGGGGGGGTAAACTGCCCCTTGTTTATGGTATTTTGCGTCCTTGAACTTAACCACCCCACCAACA
>CAAKHD010003406.1:0-41449 GCA_901007705.1 Fistularia tabacaria | reverse complement strand
AAAAAAACCCGAGGGGGTTTCGAACCCGGGAAGCCCCGGGCGGGGCCCAGAGAGGGGGGGCCCCGGGGGGGGGGGGGCACGACCGCATCGCACGAAACTACACGCACGGCCTCTTAGGTGTTTGCTGCCGACGAGGCACGTCGCAGTACCGTCAGAGTGACCCTTGGTGCTTTGGGCACCAGCAGATGGAACTTTTTCTCCATGTTCTATGGTGATCTTGGCCTTGGTCACAGAGACCTTTGACCTTTGGGCAACCAACGACGATGATTCCGTCCTTGAGTCTGAGTGCAGATTTGGGGTGAATTTGTAAAAAAAAAAAAAAATACAAACAAAAGAGTCTTACTAAGACATCCCGATCAGAGAAACGGGGCGGGCCGTCCCCGATCGTTCCCAGGTTGGTTCCAACCAGAACCCGAATGGATCAGGCCACGTGCAGTTTCACATTTTCACGAGTCACGTTTTCTTTTGGCCATTAGAAGCCGGACGCAGGATTTTTTTGAGTCCCTGCTTGTTAATACATAATGAATAATGAAGAGAGGAATTATGTGTTCCAAGGAGCTTCAAACAAACTCCCTAGGACCAATAAGCTCACGGTGAAATGAAATGACACCGGAGCGTAAGATCAGCTCTGCCCTGGCTGTTGGCCCGGGAGGGGTCAGAGGTTGTGGCTATTTATTCCTTTATCAAAAGGAAGCGCAGTGTTTTTTCAGATGCACGCAGGAAGTCTGCTCTGCGTTCCCACACGAACCCGGCGTGTTTAGACTAAGGGGTCCAGAGGTGGGAGTCGCCGCCGGCAACGCGACCCCACGACCACAACCAGCGGGCCGATCGGGTTTCACGGCGGCCCCTTGGTCTGAACCGGACTCATGGGTGGTGGTGGGCGGCGCCGGCTCTCCACACCCCGCGGACGTCTTCCTGTGTTTGATCCCGCAGATCGGAGTTCAGGGACAGTTCTTCTGACTCTACGGATCTTTGAAAACAGAGGGAACAGATCAATACTGGTCGATTTTATTCATTTATTCAAGTATTTTTGATGGATTTTCAGCTGATTTTTCCCCGTAACTCCCTTGCTTGCTTTTCTGAATTCCTCCTTGTTGTTTTAAGAATCAACAAGGAGGATGATTATCTGTGATTTCTTGTTATTTTTTCAGTCATTCTTGCCGATTTTGTTGAAATGGTATTTTCCATGAACTTTCTATGATCATTTCTTTCTCATTGGGACGTCATATCTCTCAAGGTTCTTATGAAAGAATGAAATTAATTCAAGCTGAAAAGCAAGAGCATTGTTTTCAAAACATCACGTTCCACCTGCTGGGTCACATGACCTCCCTGCCTGCTGGACAGACTAAATCTAGGTGTCACACACACTGGGCATGGGTGACACTTGTTGACACGCACTTACTTTTCGCCACTTTCACATTCCAACTTCCTATGTGCCCTTTGACCTTCGAAGCCCGGGGTCCTGGAGGGTGGCGGAGGGCTTGGGAAGGGGTAACCGCTGGTCAGCTGACCCCAGGGAGGTGGGTGAAGGCTCCGGGAGGGGTTCGGTGTTTTCAGCCACAGGTGGAGAGTCACTCCCTGTTTCTCCACAGCAAGAGCTTTTGAAATCGATAAATGACATTTGGATTGTTTTTCTCCATCGACTTACTATTCCTTTCTCCAAATGATCTATTCCAATATTCATTGGTTTAGCTATTGATTGTTTTTTGGGCCAGGACAAAAACTTTTAACTATATTTCAGGACTTATTTGCCGCCCTTTCCCAGCAGAAGACCCAAAAGGTCATGTATGATCCGCAAACTAGGATATTTGATACAATTCGTATTTTACCAAAAATGTCTACTTTTGCTGTTAATTTAACAAACTTTAAGTAAAGAATGGGAAATGCTGAATTTATATAAATTGGGGGACGGGATAATGGAATGAGCTCAAGAAAAAAATGTCAGATTTATGGAAAATATGTGACGTCTTTAGGCCTCTGTACGATCCCACAGCATTAAATAGTATTAGAAAATTAAAACCATCACAAGTCTGGAAATAATTCCAAGAGATTGTTATGGCACAATCGTGGATCATTTCTGGGAAATTAATGAGAATGTAGAGAATCTTTCAAGGCTGAGGGAGGTGAGGAGCAGAGCGAGGTCCTGGATCCTGCTGGACTGGACTGATTCTTCTTCGTCCCACCAACTTTTATATAAACAGGCGGACAAAGGAACCAGATTAATCTTAATAACCCGCTTGGCAGCCGCGGAAAATCTAAATATTTGACTTAATAATTAACAGTTACATCAGAGCGTCTGAGGAGCTAGATCCTCGCTCCGGGGCGGGTTCCAAGCCACCGGGCCCGGTGTCGGGTTTCCCTGTGCCACGGGGGAACGCGAGGAATCCGGGCACACTGGGGGCTTTTGTGTGGCCTAGCAGGTGGGACAGCTGGGAGCGAGCAGCTGCCGCGACGGCCATGCAAAGGCCACTTCGACGGCGGTGGAAAATAGAGCTGTCCCGGCATGTGAGGGAGAAGAACCGGGAGGGACCGGGAGGACGTCACCTCAGACAGAGAGCCAGTGCAGATGAGCAGGAAGTCGCCTGAGGAACAGCGACAATAAGTGACGATGACAATGAGAAGCAGGAGGAGTGAACACCTAGAATTAACTTCAATTCCAAACCAAAAAGTACAAAAGATGAACAACCACTACCTGCAAATTTCTGTGTGTGTGTGTGTGTGTGGCGGGAAGACAAAAAGCAGTCAGCAGAGGTCAGACGTCACTTTTCTGCTTCTCTGTGATTAAAGGCCTTTGAAAAGTGTGTATTCCTACCTCTCTGCGACCCCCCCTCACCTTCCCTTCACCAGGGTCACGGGGGAAGGCCTTCGCCGGGCTAACGGGCGTCTCAGCTCCACGTCACATGACCGGGGCGGCTGCCTGGACCTCCACCCTCCATCTGTTAAGATGGAGCACTTTGTAAAAACTGCGATGACAGACGCAGTAATTCTGAAATTGGGGGGGTGAAGAGACTGCTGTAAAAATCCTCTCCCAACAGGAAGTGACAAATAAAAAAACTACAAACTGTCTGGAGGGAGCTGGACTCGCCGCCTGTACATTTTTCTGTGTCGAGTGGCGGCGGCGTCTCCGGCGGCTGCGGCCAGGACTTGAACGCCTCACGGCTCCTGGACGTCAGCGGCAGGACTCCGCATCGCCAAGTAACAGTAAAAGCAAAACACAAAGAATTTCTCAAATTCTTGTCCTTTTTTCATTTTGGAGTTCACAGGGGAAAAGGATCTCGGAGACACACCATCAGGAACTTCAGATTCAATCGACCGATAAAATCCTCCGTTACATGTGACTTCACACCTACACATCATTACCATCGGCAAACCGAGAGCACGGCTCCCAGAAATGAAATCACAAGAGAGGCTAACATAGTTGACACGTCCATGGGCTACCACGCAGGGGGCGGGGTGAGCTGCTAGTATCAGCTTTTTTTTTAGTGCCCCTTAGCATGGCATAGCAAATACGAGCTTGTTTTTGCTTTGCTGAGCCACCCCTACTCCGAATCAGTGAGGGCCGTTTATCGTTAGCCACTGATAAACCTCATCTGTGCCCGGTGACTGACAGCCTTCACTGAACATACTGGCTCTCGGCTCGGGAACCTCAACAGCCGGCTCCCTCTCAGCCCTCTGAGTCCATGGGCTCCATGATAGGACGCCATACTTGTGATACCCCAGTCCAGGACTGGATCCAGGTGCGTTCACAGGCCCCTGGGAAAGATCAGCTTTGAGCTGCTGTATTGTCCTCTTGCTGTTCCTCACTGTTTCTGATGTTGATTTAAGCATTTTCAAAAGGGCTGTATTCACTTTATTTTCAGTTATGGCTGTCAAATTGTCATTCATGTGACGAGATATTTCAATTTGTTAATCACCTCAAATATGATCAGACTTACACCAGAAATAACCACCCATTAACATTTTAACCCATACATTTACTTACTTGTCATCAAAAGTAAATAGATATCCTGGAAATTGGAATTTTTTTCCACCCTCATTCTTTTCAAAATAATGTTTTTATTTTTGCGGGATGAAAAAAACGTTCTGAATATTCAGCTGATAATAGAGCTCAGGAACGTTCCAACCTCTCCAGTTGTTCTGACAGTGTGTGTTTGTGTGTGTGCTTGTGTGTGTGTGTGTGCTTGTGTGTGTTCTGGCCCTGTGGCCCCACCCACAACAGCTGTCGGCCATGACTCTGCACGCCCAGGCCTCTGTTAACCCCGAGGACTTTTAAACTTTAAAGGGGCCAAAGTGGACAGCTGTGTGAACCCCCCCGACACACACACACACACACACACACACACACACACACACACACACACACACACACACACACACACACACACTCTGACGGAGGGCTGAGCCTCAGAGCAGCTTTCTATTAACTTTGACACAAAGAGGAACCTTTCCTTCGTCTCCTGATTCTCCTTCTTCCTCTCCGTCTCGTTGTCTTCCTCCTCCTCCTCCTCCTCCTCCTGAGCTGGGAGCTCCAGGTTCCACCATGGGAGCGTTTATCGCCAAGATGCTGCTGCCGACCATCAGCAGCCTGGTTTTTCTGCCGGCTGCCAGTGTCGCTGCCAAGAGGGGCTTCCACTGTGAGGCCATGGTCTACTTCTTCACCATGTTCTTCAGCGCGGTGAGACCCTCCTTCAGAAAAATCAAAAGGAGCCTTCGACACATTGGGAAATATAAGAAAATTGCCTTCACTCTGGTTATTATTTTCAAAATTTCTTTTGCTGATTTCTGTGTGAATTCTTGTGTGTTGGATTCTTGTAAAATATGAAACACTGAATGCCTTAAAAAAAAAAAGAAGAAATTACCTGGAACACTCGCAAGGTGTTGCCTTTCACATATTTTGTTAAGTAGAAAAATGTTTATGGGTCACAGTTTATTTTTGATCTTTGTTTGATTTTATTTCGTTATTAATCTGGCACTTTTCAACAAGACACCAGATAATTAAGATGGGATTTTTATTCAGTAAAATAAAAATAGCCTGAAATGAGTCCGAAATGATACGTTCAATTTTGGGGATTTGACCTCACAGGCTTGAAACGCCCTGTATCAGCAGGTGTGAGTCACTCCTCACTTGGCTCAGGGGCGGCGGCGAAAATCTCCAGGGCCGAACGAGGAGGAGGAGGAAACGATTCAGACACTGAATGGTCCTCAGACACTGTTCACGTGGTTTCTGTTTCAAGTTGATTCGAGTTTCGACCCAGATTCACAGCCTTTTTCTCACCCGAGTGATGTGAGGACTTGAGACGCAAGCATCACGTATATTCCTTCATCATCTTCACAGCGGTGGGCCAGGAGCCAATCCCAGGTGTCACTGGGCTGAGAGGCGAGGTGAAACTTGGACGGACCAGCTGTCAATCACAGAGTCATCCAACTATTGACCCTCTCATTCAAAACCTGCAGAGAATTTAGAGGCTTCAATGAACCAACTGATTCTTTATGGACTGTGAGCGGACGACGGAGAACCTGGACAGAACCCTGCAGGGCAGGGGAAGAACATGGAGAGAACACACACAGATAACCCAGACTGGAGAACATGGAGACAACCCGGGCAGGAGAACATGGAGAGAACACACGCAGAGAACCCAGACTGGAGAATATGGAGAATCCACCCAGGGAGAAACCAGGCGGGCACAGGGGAGAACATGGAGACCCCCGTTCCCCTCCAAACATTCATTAACAGTGTCTTCTCTGTGAGAAGCAAGTGTTCACTTTGGCATGAATCAGCAAAACAAAACAAAAAACTGATCATCCAGTTATTCTGCTGGTGGTGACAGCGTTCTTCTCTGTGGAACCAGAATAGTACAGAGAACCTCTAATATCATCGCTAAGTTGAAGCCAACGCAAGCATGCTTGAACTACCATTCCGCAGATGGGGTTTCCCCTGTGAGAACTCACGTCATGTTTTTGGGATGATATTTTTCCGCAAAACGGAAACAAAGCAAGTTTGAAATCAGGAGCTTGATCATTTTTTCAGTGAATACCAATAACTTACTCGGCTCAGCTTTGCAAAGTAAAATGTATGTTTACTCCTGAAATCTCGATTTGAATGATCCTGTTTTCTTTTAAGTTTAAAAGCTACAAGGAGTAAATGATATGATAAAAAAAGTTAAGAAATTATGTTTCAGATGATCTTGATGGAAAGGCATGGCAGCTGAAGGGGGAAGTTCATCTCCAAACACCTGAAGCGATGTGACATTTGTTGTGTTTTGTTTTTTTCTCCATAGATCTACCACGCCTGCGATGGGCCGGGTCTCTCCATCCTGTGCTTCATGAGGTACGACGTCCTGGAGTACTTCACCGTCTACGGCACCGCCCTCTCCATGTGGGTCACACTGATAGGTAGGTTCAGCAGCTCATCAACGTGCCAGGGGGTTTCAGACAGATCTGGCTTTTTGCATTTTTGTTGCTTTCCACACTTTTTCTGAATCAACGCAAAAAAGCAGTGAAAACAGGTCAGATCACTGTCAGATAGACGACTCTGAAATAAGCACATTGGTCAAATCCACCCCTGAGAGGGGGACTTTCACTTTATGGAACTGAATGCTCTTATTTTAAAAAGCCAGCTGTCCTCTCTGTGGCAGCTCTGGGGGACTTTGACGAGCCGCAGCGCTCAAGCATCACCATGTTCGGCGTGCTGACTATCGCTGTGAGGATCTACCAGGACCGCTGGGGCTACGGGGTCTACTCTGGGCCCATCGGCTCTGCTGTCTTCATCATCACCGTCAAATGGGTGAGCTGTGTTCAGAGTGGGCGCTCCGCCTTCTCCCCGCTCCTCCTCCAGCTTCCTTACCTCTTCTGCTGTGTGGTGTTTCAGCTCCAGAAGATGAAGGAGCTGAGGGCCGTCTACCCGGAGAAATCCGTCTACACGCAGCAGGTTGGCCCCGGCTGCTGCTTCGGCGCCCTGGCTCTGATGCTGCGCTTCTACTTCGAGGTGATGCCCCCCTCATGGCCACAGCGTTGTCACAGCGTCTTTTTTCTCAACCGACAGGAGGAAAACACAAGATGTTTTTTTTTTCTTAAGTTATAGACTGAATGGGGTTTTTGATATAAAGTTAAAGGTAAAAGCATGGCTGAGTCAGGAATATAAAAGTGATCCATGTCATACAGTCAGGCTGACTTCATCATAACATCTGCACCACCATAATTATTCCATGTACCTCATGTATAATATGTACTAATACCTGTCACAATGTGAAGGTTATATAGTGTGATACATAGCTGTATCGAGTATATCAAACCTTTGTCATGCATCATGGTACCAACTTATGGCATATATCATGACTCATGGGTACTATTTGATCATATTCTCATGTGAAAAGGGAGAACTTTAAGAGTAAACATCTAAAATCTTCTTCTCTCAGGCGTCCAAAGTCCTTCGTCATCCACATTAAAAAAAACGAACTTTAATATTTCACCTTTTGGCAAATGCTGCCATTCACTGCAACACATCTCTACAAAAAAAATTGTACCTTAATCAGTTAGACGCCAATGAAATGAAGTGTATATGTGATAATTACGTTTTTATTATTTTATTGTCCGTTTCTCAGTATCTGGTCAAGTGTCAACCAGCGGAGGTTTCGGCCTGGACAGACTGTTGTTTCAAGGACTAAACAATGAACACACACACACACACACACACCCACAGGGAATAAGATGCAGAACTGCAACCAGATGCCACTAACAGAACTTACGTTCCCTCAGGAGTGGGACTATGCCTACGTCCACAGTTTCTACCACCTGTCCCTGGCCGTGTCCTTCGTCCTGCTGCTTCCCAAGAAGAACCGCTACGCTGGGACGGGACGCAATGCCGTCAAGCTCAGCTGCCTCACCCTCTGCTGCTGCGTACGTCACTCCACATTCCAACTTCCCCGGTCTATTGAAACCCTGAGTTTTTTAAGGAAACATTTTTTGGTTAGATAATTTGTGATCATTTCATTAGCTAGATCTTGATATTTTTAAATTGCCTATTTCACCTGAAACAAACAGCTATTTTAACTGTACTATTGGCAACCAAGGAACTTGAAGTTAGAGTGAATAATGAGGCTGGAATACCCCAAGGCTCTGATCCAGGTCCTATGTTTGATGTTTTACATCCATTGTCTGTAATCTGTTGGCGGATTTTTCCAATGACACAGATGTTATGCTACATGCTAAAACAACAAACCCAGTGGCAGAATATCAACCCGTTTAACTGTCTGGATTTACTTTTATGTGGTTTTCTCCTTGTCAGCAGTTAAGTCTGGTTTAAACTCAATTTGACTAATCTTAGAAAATTCAGAAACAGTATGACTACCGAGGCCTCAACATGAGTAGCTCCTAGATGAGCTACTTTCACTTGGTCAAAAATCAAAACACATTTGTTTCAAGGACAAAAATTTGCCTAAAAGGCTAAACCTGGAGCATGAATACAGTGTTTTTTCTGAGAATCTCATTCTTGTTGAGAACGAGACTTTTTTGAAAGTTCCAATCAGCTTTGTCCTCTGTTCCGTCTCTAGACAATTTCTCCTACTGCATCCAAGGACAAAAAAGCCAAGGGGGAGAAGGAGCCCAAGAAGGCCAAGTCGTCCCGCAGCGTGTGGACAGTCCCCACGGAGAAGCCCTGGGCGCGAAGCCTAAACACCCCAACGCTGCCCCTCTACAACTCCCCACCCTCCAGCCCCATTAAAGGGACCAGCATCAGCAAACTCAAAGAGATGAACGGCTGGAAGTGACCTCACTTCCTGTTTGTCCAAGGTACCCCGGGGGGACTGCGGCCACAGGCGGGAAGACGTTTCTGTTCTGGTGTTTCGGATGGGGGGACCTCAGGTCCGTCAAGCATTCAAACAGAAGGGGGCGCGAAAAGGCATGTTCCCTGCGAAGGTGGCGGCGGATGCTGGGTTTGTTTTCGTACAGATGTTCATTTTCTAAGGATGGACAGGGTGTTGACGACTCAGCAGCAGGCGATTACTTCCTGGGAGAGATGTTTCTTCAGACAGCCATGAGATGATGTCTGTCTAAGGAGACAGACAAGACACTTGGTCCGTGTTGCACGTCATTCTTTTCCCCTCTCATCCCGAAAGAGGATTGGGCTAAAAAGAGTTGGAAATTACAATATTGGTAATAAATAAATACAACTTCCAAATACAAACATTATTTGGAAATTGCGGTTACATTTACTGTCAGTTTCCTTACATTATCAATCCTCTTCAAGATCGTCATGTAATTAATGTATTTAAATTATTGGGTGTATTTTGACAGGCCTGTTGTATATTATTAATATCTGTATTTATATCTGGGTGGCATTTATTTGATTTAATTTAATCTATTTTTACTGTTGTTGGTTTTTAATTTTTATTGTCTGGCTAGAGGTTTTCTACTATATCCTGTTGCTGTTGCTGTTTGGAACCTCTTTGTAATGTTGTTGAGACAAGTGCAAAATAAATAAGGTTATTTTTTACCCTGGAGGGATTTACTAGTCTTAAAAATCTTAAAACATCTTGAAATGTGAATGGAATCAGACAATATTCAGTCAGAATACAACAAACTTACAAAATTCTTAGAAATCTCCAAGGGATTACCTAAATAATTGGAGTTGCCCACTGAAATATCTCAGGCGTGAGTATAAAATTAAATAGAAATTCCCTTAAAAAATAAAAAAATAAATAAAAAAACACAAGAAATTGGTTGAGAAGTTCAGAAAAAAAAAACAACTAAAAATCACAGAGAAATAATAGAATTATCTATGATCAACAAAAGGGCTCAATACTACAGTTAAATTACTATACAAATAGCAAGTAATTAAGTCTTAATGAAAGCTGTGCAGAGGGGTAGTAAGTAGGAGGAGGGAAGCCTAACAGGCCCCTCTCTCGAACACAGCCTCTGCTGGTAACTGAATTTTCCTCAGCAGGAAACCACGTTGATTCCCGCCTTAAAAAAAGGGGGGAAAAAAGCGTCTTTGGCTGTTAGAATATTTAAGGTCTATGGCGACGCTTGGAATCCGACGGGTAAAGAGTTGTCCTGCCACGGTGGACATTAAAAAAAGAAATCAAAATAAAGAAAAACAAAAAGGTGAACGTGCGGGAAGCGAAGTGAGGACAAGCTGAGGAGAGGCGGCGAGACAGCCAGTAAAACTGACGGAGAGATTTACAGGGAGAAAAAACAGGCAGATGGTTTATCTCTACCAAATATATAAATTGTCCTCGGAAATGTCCCTCAGGGGAGGCCTGCTGTCTGTCCGTCCGTCTCTTTCGGGGAAAGAACAACCGTAAAAAAGCACATTTCATTGCTTTTATAAGACGTCGAGGCGCCAAATGTGTCGTGTGGAGCATCAGACGCTGAAGGGAAGGGAGGTGGCAGCTGTCTGGGCCCACCGGCAGACCAGGGAGACACCGGCGAAGAATCTGCTGGAAATCATTGACAACTCTGGAGGAACAGAGGAAACAAGCAAAAATGATCAAGAGACAACTTAGGTCACTGCAAGAAAGCTGCACAAATACATTAGGGTGCGATCTTTGAAATAATAAGCAAGTAATTTGAAATGAATGTTTTGCGACCAAGAGACTTTCACCAAAATGAGCAGGAATGTAACGGTGAAAGAAAGTACCTGTAAAATTTTAAAGAAATTAGTTTCAAAAACAATGGAAAGAAACAGCGTCAAGAATATTGCGAGAGTAAATGAAGCGATTTGAGGAGTTACTGAACAGCCTGCAAGAAAGCGCATAAAACATAAATAACTGAAGTCAAGACATTACAAAACAAAAACTGATGATTTAGGATTCGATGATAATTTTGACGATAACAATCTTCTAAGATCTGCAAGAAAATACGGAAGAAAAAAAAGAAAAGAACAAAATGAACTAAAATCTGAATAAAATATCAGTGAAAATTAAAAATGCCTAAAAACAGCATGAAGTAAGGGACAAATGACATGTAATGAAAAAACAGTAAGAAATGACCTGAAAATAACAGAAAGGGTGACTTTGATGAGACGGGGACATCCATGATAATAAAAAAGAAGAGACATTATCGAAGAAATTATTCAAAATCAAAATCAGCCAAAATAAAGGATATTTAAAAAAAAATATATATATATTTCTCATCAAAGCCACATTTTGATTCCTCACACTTACAAACAATTTGATTTATTTAGTCGGAAACATAACGAGGACCGCACTGGAAAATAAGACCTGACCCTATTTTGACAGTCTGACTCTCATATTTCCAGACATCTTCGGCGCGGCAGGGTCGGGTATCACCTGACGCCTGAACTCATTTCTAAGAAAACAAAACTTTTATTAAAACAAAAAAGACAAAAATACATTTTTGTCATGGTTCCGGAAATTCTTGCAGTCATACTGTATAGTCACGTTTGTTTTTTTTGTTCTGTCTTTCTTTATAATAGCTAGATATTTGCATGATATTTTCATTTGAATAATTTGATTAAATCAAATTATTAAAAAAAAAAAATGAATCAAGTGGATTCAGTCTCAATAATTATAGAAATATTTCCAGAAATTTGATTATAGTACCCATTTTAGTACTTTTATCATTGTCACTTACATCTTTAGTTGATGTTTTTGCACTATTCTTTTATCTATATGTTTAATTCTTTTTGAAGAGTGGGATATTTTCTGGCCTGTTTCCTGAATATTTCCAGACATTTATTCCGCTGTTTTTTTGGACCTTTGTGTCTTTAAAGCATCTCCTGACGTTTCCTTTATTCTGGGGAAATATTACGTGGACCTGCATTAAACAATCAGACGTTTCTCTCAGAGGTTTTGGAAGCCTGTCCAGACGTAAGTGATGGTTTCAGATGTGGATCTGAGCGTGTGTGTAAGTGTGTGTGTGTGTGTGTCTGTGTGTGTGTGTGTGTGAGGAGGGGAGATGGAGGCCTTGGCAGGGGTTGACATTTCTGCTCATAATGGAGTAAATTCACAGCAGCAGGTCACTGACCCTCTCCCCTTCACTCATCCAAACCCACAGATCCTGTTCCGCCCTCACCTCAGTGGGCCTGCGTGTCTGCGCACGTCACCTGCTCCGAACTCTACCCTAAGACTACAAACGTGGCCGCTGCCTCCCAGACAAAACACCCTGCGCAGCTCCCGGGCCTAGGGAATGTGTGGGTTGGGGGCCAAGCCGCCAGCCAACGTGCCCAGAAAGAGGTGTTTGTGTCTGGGCCCGGGGCCCCACAACCCCCGACCCACCTCCAGCTCTGCTGCTCCTGCTGCTGCTGCTGTAGCAGCGGAGGTAGTAACACGAGCCTTTTATTGCAAGAGTGTGAAACACTTTTCAGCTCCCTTACTGTTTGTCTCCCCACCTACCCACACACCGTCGTGAGGATGCTTTCATCCACCTACCAACAGTTAAGGAAAAAAAAAAAAAATGTAATTAAAGAAAAAGTGACTAGCATCAGACTGGCACGCGAACGCAACACATCTGGTCCTCACACTCGCACACAAACACACAGTCTGAGCGCCTGGACACTGGTCCAATGGGTGGGTTGAAGTCGACACAGCGAGCGGGTGATTGACAGGAGCGTGAGTGCGGCGGTCTCACCCCGTCGCCGTCTGAGCCCAAGTTTCACCACAACATAACAAAGAACTACATCTGGACACGTTTAAGGGGAGGAGTACATCTCAGCCGGTTCTACCCGCAGCTCGGAACCCGGAACATTTCATCCAATTGCCATTTTTACTGGAGTCAATCCCCCTCCCAACAACCTTTGACCTCCAGGGGCCTCAAAGTGCCCCGTCTGTTTTATTAATTGGCACAAAGAAATGCAGCAAATGTGAACCTCCAGCAGCTTTAAGTAATTAATTCACACCAATAAACTACTGAATTAACAATTTCACTTGGACATCAATAGCTCCATTCTTCATATTCTTCATCATTCTTCATAATTAGTTCCTTACTAATTATTTGGGTAAATTCCTGCTCACTGTTCAGCCATACCTTCAGATTCTTTGACATTTTCCTGCCGGAAAGGTTTCAGGTGAGTTTCTGTCTCGCTCTCAGATATTTTTATATTGTTCATTTTTCTAGTAATTTGTCACCAACTCAAAGGTAATTTGTCAAAAATTTCTTAGTGATTTGTACTTATTTATAGTTAGCTCTTTCATCTTATGAAATATCTTAGGGATTTGGGGGGGAAATTAGGTAATTTATTAACATTTTTTGAAATGTTTTGCCAGATTTGAGGTGTTCTGGCAAAATAGCTGCTGAGATTTTTTTTTCCGTTATGTCAAAAAAAAATCTACAATGTATGTATCATTACTGAGCAGAAGTGTGTAAGATCAGATCCTTTTTAAGAAAACAAAACTTTTGTTAAAAGAAAAAGGGAAAAAACTGACATTTTTGTCATGTCTCTGGAAATACTTAGTGTGCTTGTGTATGTGTGTGTGTGTGTGTGTGTGTGGAGGAGAGGGAGGTTGTCGGGGGCCTCAGATATTCTTGACCTCAGCACTGGACTCAGTTAAAGTTCTCCAGGTGAAGTACCTCGGGTATGCCTGGCATGTTTGTACTTTGGGAGAACTGCAGGACTTTCTCTGAAGCAGCAGCTGTTCATTCAGCTGGTCAGTGACCTCCAGGGTCCACTGCTCCCTCACACTACTGATACCAGTCATTGCTACCCCTTTGCACTGCTACTGGTCAGTGCTCTCACTCTCAATGCTGACACCAGTTACACACTGACACTCATTACCTTGGTCACTGTGGTGAAGAACACAAAACAAGTGTTTTTCTGAAAAGCCTGTAAAGAAATGATAATGAAGTTAAAATGAGGTCAGGTTAAACCAGAAGGGGGTACAAAAACATCAACCGAGGTGTTTTACAGATTTTCCTTCAGGTTGTTGTTTCATTTCTTGGGAAAAAAAAAAAAAAAAAAAAAAAAAAAAAATCAGCCGGCTAACACTTGTTGTTCACTGAGTCATTGTCTCTTCTGCTTATCCTGCACATAGGGTTGGGTTGGGCTGGACCCTCTCCTAACTGTCACTGGGCAAGGGGTTTTATTGTGTCCAATAAATAACAGTTTTTATGTTAATATTTGTCAACTTGACAGTAAGTTCTGTCAGTTACTAACAACTGCTGCAAGCTTCCATTATTATGAACTCCACTGCTTTTCCTGGCATCCAATATTAGCATGGGTATAACATTCTTTAAAGCCGATGAGTCAGATTGCAGTCAAAACCTCGCACTGTCATCAGCTTGACACTATTTTGTGATTAATGCAGGCCACAGAATCCTAGGGTCACCAGCTGGTCAGCCTAGTAGAGCTGAGAGACATACTGCGTCATCTTGTGTTCCAGGAGAAGATTACACCTTTTGCTCGAGTTTACGTTTCAGTCAATTTTCCATCTTCAAAACACAGATTGTGTTATATTTCAATGATCATATGTATGTCTCAGTACCTGTTTACTGATAATTCTGGATGGCCTGAAGTGCAAACAAACATCCTTCAAACTGTCTTAACTTGCAGATCAAGCTATGTTTGATTGTCAGGTTCCGAAACAAATGAAAACCGACAATAAAAGGTTTAGAGAGACTGACTGGAGAGGAGCTTTTGACCTAAATGTCTATGTTCTTCTCCCCTGTGTTTAATTGTCTGACTGTCAACAATACAGCTGGACCCCAGACTCATTTGGGGAAGCAACTATTCAATTTCTGTGATAAATTTGATCAAAACTATCTGTCATATGTCAGTTTAAGTGTTCTAAGATATCTAGGTCCCTGAGCAGTGATGGTAGTGAGAACTAGACTTTCCCGTCAGACTTGAGTTGAAACGCTGTCAGTCACTGTTAAAGCCACACACTTTTCTTTAGGCTGCAAGAGCCTCTGTTGCCATCTGCTGGCGGCAGCATGGTGACATCCTAACAATACATCAAACCAGTTCCTTCTAGCATGTCAACTGTATGACTGTGGTTGTGCAAGTTTTACATGAACTATGATCCTGAATGGTGATGTTTCCTTGTACTTGGAGATGTTTTATCATTTTCATATTGCGAATCTCTCAGCAGTGTGGGACTCCTGCTTACAAACCAAATCGGAACCTACTGGATTCTGAGTGGTGTTGACCTTTGAACTCTTTGTTCTCATTGACTGCTGCTTCCCTGCGTCCTGCAAGACATCTGATTGGCTAGCGCTTTTCCTGCAATTCGCCTGCAGCGTGTGGAGACTCTCCATCTCAATCCATCTATGGACACGAATGACAGGAACACTCTTTCAATCAACCCTGTGCTATGATTAACTTCAGTTCAGGGTCAATTTAAATGGTAACAAAAGTCGTAAGTGTAAATTTGCTTTATATTAATGTTTAAAAGTGTCTCACATACTAAAGTTCTGAGTTGTAATCAGACTCCGGCAGTATATATAAAGATATAAAATCCGGCCGAGGGTTTTAGAGGAGGTTAAGATTTGAATGGGGTTTAACGGCCCTGCAGCCTGACAATTTACAGCCTCACCGGATCTCATAAAGTTTCTACCACAGCTGAGCTTGAAGGACATAAAGGTCCAGGGAGGGGTGCGTCCACAGCCGTCCAGTCATTCACCTACACAGGACAGTCACTGTGTCAACTACTTGCTGACAGGCAGGCCAGACTGGGACATCAGGTACCACAAACACGGCTTGTGTGAGTTGGGAATGATGATGGAGAAGTGGTAAGGGGAAGTCATTCTGGGTTTAAACCCATATCACAAAGCACTGAACTCTTGACTTGTGGTGCTGGAACAGACATTCTGGTCTCTTTAACTATCAAAACTTCATCTGATTTCCATCAAATATTTCCAGGGTTTTTTCCAGACTTTCAGGATAATTAAGACCCAAGACCGTAGTCTGTATGCAGCTCTGTACATCAAGGCTTAGTTGGCAATTTAAAATAAAAAGAACAGCTTTGGTGGTTCAAACTATTATTAGGAAAGGGAAAAAAAAATGGACTTTAGCAAGGAGAGTTTGACTTTTTTGACAAAAATATAAACATAGCCTTCAGATCTAATCAGACACATCCTTACACACTACACTTACATCAATAGTAACCTTTGATAAACCTGTAGGGTCCTGAACATCAGGCCGGATCGCTACATAAGCCTGGCTTCAGCTGGGGTGCCCTTCTGAAAGCGTTCAGGACCTTAAAGAAAAAGCCTCGGTCAAACAGACACTGACCCTGGGGTCAGCAGCCTAGCTGGATAGACCAACAAGATTGCCTGCTATTTATTCAGCTCTTCAACTTGACAAGTTGACTACAAGAATTTTGCGATTATGAGTGAAAAACAAGATTAAAAACCCATGAAAATCTTAAGTATAAGCAGTAGATAAAGAAGCAGCAGGCAAAACTCAGTAATAGGAGGATCAGTTCAGCAGTGTTACCAAGATAATTCTACTGTTTAAATAATAAACCCCAGCTGGATGAGAGATGGGGGTGAGGTTGTGGAGAGACGCCGACCTGCAGGAAGTGGATGAAGGCCAGGCGGCTCCTGAAGGCTCCCAGCTCCAGACGATCGGCCTGCTGATAACACTCTGCTGCCGACTGGAAGTAACTCAACTGGAGGTAAGCCCCAGCCCGACTGAAACACAGTGGTACCTTAGACACCGCACCCCCCACCCCCACCCGCGCATGCACACACACACACAGGCGCACATTCACAAATTCCCATCAGGTTACAGATTTACATTCATTTCCTGAGCAAATCAATGTCTTCAACCTATTAGCTGAGAATTCCTGACCACTTTTCCCAAACAGTTATGTAACACCCACACTAAATGATATCATGCATAAAGCACACACACAACACACACACACACACACTGATGTAACACGGATTAAACTGGAATGCATATGTGAAATTAGTCATCAATTTTCATTTTTCCTTTTCCCACATCTAGATTCCCAACCGGATACGAGTGATGTTCAAACGTCGATATTTGGTTGAACAAAGGTTTCTACTTTGGTCAGGGTGCAACAGAGGCATCCAGTCATATAATATGTGAAAATCTTGGTACAATTTCCAAAACAATAGGAAAAATAAGGGGCCGGGAATTGAGGAAAAATACCTGGAAACAAAAAAGATAATTCATGGTATTGAGTGAATGATTACAAATGAAAAAGCACAAAACAACAACCTGAAGTAGACAGGGGATAAGTAACCTCTCTCTGAAATTTCTAAACTGTTCAGTGATGATTACCAAAACATTACCTGACATTTGAAAAATAGTAGCATCATCAAGAAATTAGCTGAAAAATTGTAATTCTATAAAAATTTTGAAGAAAAGGGGGCAAAAAGTCTACCCAATTTTTTAAAATCCAATTAATACGAAATACTATCTATTTAATCATTTATTTTATACTGATATGTAATTTATGGGTACTAAATCTACATAGGAATCAGAGAGAGAAATCATAAATCTTCATTTCATTTATATTAAAATAATTTATCCTTAGAGACGTAAAGAGTGAGGCTGGTGTCATCAGTTGGACTGACTCAGGAATCATTCCTTCACCTGGTCTAGCAGCAGGTTGAAAGATTTGGGGAAACAGGTGAAGGCCTCCTCTACTAACGCCTTCTTTCCCTCAGAGTACCGCAGAGAAAAACAAAACAGCATCACGAGTTTCAATAAACACTTTGTCCAGGTTTTTTGTTCTATAAGATTAGCAATTTCATTGCTAAGCTATTTATACGATTTATAACTTCAGCCTGTGCATATAAGAAGCACCCTTTCAAAGTAAAAGACTGCAGTCTGACTTCCTTAAGAGTAGAGCCCTTTAATGGACAAGAGAAAAGCTGCTCAAAGGTTATTTTGCTCCGAGTTTCCATCAGACACAGCAATGGGAAACACCGTGAGATTCCTCACATGCTGGCTAAAAAATGAAAACACAACTTTATTATTCAATCCTGACACAGGTCAGTCTTTGCAGGGATGTACACTATATGGCCAAAAGTATTTGCTCACTTGCCTTGACTCGCATATGTACTTAAGTGACATCCCATTCCTAATCCATAGGGTTCAATATGACGTTGGTCATAGCGCATTTGTGAGGTCACGCACTGATGTTGGACGAGAAGCCCTGGCTCTCAGTCTCCGCTCTAACTGATCTCAAAGGTGTTCTATCGGGTTGAGGTCAGGACTCCGTGCAGGCCAGTCAAGTTTGTCCACATCAGACTCTGTCATTCATAGCTTTATGGACCTTGCTTTGTGCACTGGTGGACAGTCATATTGGAAAAGGAAGGGGCCAGCTCCAAATTGCTCCCACAAAAGGTGGGAGCATGGAATTGTCCAAAATGTCCAAATGCTGATGCTTGGTATTGCTTCAGCATACCAAGACATATTGGACAATTTTGGATGAATGATTCCTATGGATTAGGAATGGGATGTCACTTACAGTCCTCTCACTTTCAAAAGGAATCATAAAAAAGTCAAAACATTACATTGTCTAAATGTCAAAAAAGATTGGCAGAAATGAACATTTTTTTCCTGAATACATCACGCTTCCTGTTTTCACATAAAAATCCCCTTCATAAAACATATCAGACAGAAATAAATACAAATGTTTTGCCATATTTCCCCTTCATGTCCTTTTAGAATTATTTTATTATAACTTTTTGAATTTGTTTAGATACGCAAACAAACATGATTCATGCTTGCCGCTTTCCATGTTTACACATCACTTCCGTGCCTCGCATTACATCCAGATTATCAGAGACCATGATAAGAAATATACAGTTTATTGAATGAATTGTAAAATTACTTTAACTTAGTTTGGATATCAAACTGCACAAACTTTACAGTGAAGCTTCAGAGTAACAAGAAAAAACAACAATGGACAATAATTTCAAGACATAATGGAGGGGAAAAATTGTCTTATTTCGTTAATTAACTTGGAGGGCAGAAAACCCTCCAAAAAGTATGTCAAATAAGGTAAGCAGTTTTGAAATGGACCCATTCAATAGCCATAACATTTTTTTTTATTTTTTTTTAAGACGCATTTTTAAAGTTCAAATTTCTCCGCCAGTGAGCTTGTCTCAAACTGGCGTTCACTGCTAATGACTTCAACATGCTAATGCTAATGAAATGTTAGCGTCATTTCATTGTTGGCTACCATTTAGGGAATTTTCTACCAAAATGTACAATATGAAATTAATAAATTAATGTACCTTTGGTGTGTTTCTCCTTGTCGCGGTGGAAGTCGTACCAAACAGCTGAATGAGCCATTTCGAAAACGTTTTGCATGAGTTTTTCTCCTTTTTAAACTTCACTTCTGGTTTGCCAGCCAATTTAAATCTGGACGTCGCCATGGAAACCGATTCGAGAAGCCGCGCTGAAAAGAACCGGAAAACTCCCGCTTCCAAATCAAAATGACTTCCGTCGCTCTTTAAACCGCAGAGTTGGGGGTTAAATGGAGTTATATACAGGAAGGATGATTTTTTTAATAAGCGAAACTAACTTCAAGTTTCACATTTACACAAAACTATTACAAACGTACAGGGTGTCCCGGAGTTGGTGAATAAAACAGTACTCATAGATAAGCTAGTCAAGCTAGTCGAAACGCAATAAGGATGTTTTTTTGAGAAAATAATTGAAGAAAGCTGCAAAAAAAAGATCAACTTATAGATTAGATGTCGGTTCACTCTCTTGTTTTTTCTACCTTTGACAAAATGTTTTAAGGACTAAGGTATCGTTGCGTGCCCGTTTTGACTCATTCTGCAGTCGGGGGTGGTCAAACGTACACAGGAAGGCTCTTATTTTGAAAAACCGGAAATCAGGCGGTCAGCTGACCGAAATGTTGACAATGCAGCTTGTGCCGCCGGCACAACCAGCTTTCCCTCCGCCTGTTTCCTCCGCGTCAGCCGCCGCCTTTAAAACCCCAGCAGAAATGCAGGCTAGCCGAGCTTTTATTTAATTTATTCTCACACATCTGTCTCCACGGCTTCCTGTGGGCACCGTCGCTGTTTTACTTTTTTTTTATGATCCTGGGTCTTTTTTCTATGTCTGCGCTGGGTTTGCGATCCATGTAAATAAACCGAGGAGACGGTAAATATAATGGACATCCAGAGCGAGAGGAGGAGGCTTCTGGACGCCGAGGGGGGAGATGATGACCCGACGGGGCTGATGTCCGAGCAGGAGGCCTATCTGAGGTTAGTTCACCCCCAAAAACACTGCACAAAGGAAGAACTTGTCCCTGCAGCGTCCGAGAGGAGCTGCGTGTCCGTCCAATTTATCATAAGTGAATTTTGCCGTCAGCAAGACGACCTCCTCACAAAGTTTTTTGTTTGTTGTAATTGCTTAGTCAAAGTCTTGTGTTCTCCAGTTCCTCTCAGCTGGACAGGCTTTGTCGTCTCATGTTTGGGTAGGTTGAGGGGTTCCTTAAGTAAACCGACATGAAAATACCTCAAATCAAATGACTTGGAAAATGAATATGCGAGATGTGACCTAAAAGTCAGCAGGAAATTAGCTTAAAGTAAGCAAGATTGTATTTAGATACCAACAAGCGACTGACATACTGAATAATGAATGACCTTAGAAAATGAGCAAGGAATTACTCAGAAATAGGCCAGAAATCAGTAACAATTTGTTTAGGAATAAGCAGGAAGTTAAAAAGAAATTACCCCTGAATCAGCAAAATATTGGCAAGGTTTTTAAGACATGACCAAAGGAATTGGAGAAAATTATCTACACGTGATCAAGAAATTACTTCAATTTTCGGCAAAGTATTTACAAAACAGAAGGGAATCCCCTGAAAAAATAAAAATAAAAAAAATCCTAAAACACAGATATGTTCTTTAAAAAATGGTAAGAAATTGAATGATAATCAACATGAAATCACTAAATAATGAACCCAAATTCTTCCAAAAGGAGCACAAAAAACATTTCCTTTGGCTAAAATTGTACTAAAATCAACAGTAAATGAACTGAAAATGTGGTGAGTAAACACCACAAAGTCTACTGGAAAATACCTATTGATCTAAAGTCAACAAGAAGAACTCACCAAGAAATTTACGATTATCAGGAAAGGGATTATCTCCAGATAAGACTTACACAACCTTCAAAATTTACCACAAAACTGTAAGAAAATACGGGCAAAACGACCAGTAAGAAACTCATCACAATTCAACAACATTTTCCCTCATATTCAGTAAGAAATGACCTGAGAATTAGTCAGGAGTCATTTAGAGACTCCAAGCAGCAGGTGGTTTGTCAGTCTCAAGAAAAATGAACTATTATAAACTACATTACTGTATTCTGAATCAGAATTCCTTCAGAGTAGCCCTTTACTTCCCACCACTAGGCTGGTTAGAATCGAAATCAGAGAAACTTTATTGGTCCAAGAGGGGCAATTGGAGGGGTAGCTCAGGCCTGATGACGCATGACCTCTGACCTTCCCTGTCCTGCCCCCTGTAGCAAGGTGAAGAACAAGAAGTTGTACCTGGCCACCCTGGCCTCGGTCCTGGGGCCACTGAGCTTTGGCTTCGTCCTGGGCTACAGCTCGCCGGCCCTCCCCGACCTCACCAGCATCTCTAACCCCCGGCTGCGGCTCAACGACGTCCAGGCCTCCTGGTTCGGGGTGAGACAAGAGCCGCGGCATCTGGGAAGTTGCAGAGGCAGGATTGCTTTCACTCCCATGGCCTATTTCCAGGGTCATATGACCCCCACCCCCACCCCCGCCCCCACAAGCATATCCAATCGAGCAGAGATTGAAATCTATTAATAGTATACAATGAACAGATCTGTCATCTTAACATGGTTAATTGGGTGTGGAAGCAGATACGGATTATTGCTCGACAAACAACGGTGTTATTCATGCAGCTGGAGTAACTGGTGACGTCTGTCAAACAAGTGACATGTTAGTGAACTCCCTCCCCATCCACAAAAAAAGAAAACGAAAACAACCATTAGAGTGCTAAGCAAATGTAACCCTAATAGGCAAGTGCTCTGTTCCCAGTCCATCGTGACACTGGGTGCGGCGGCCGGCGGCCTGCTGGGCGGCTGGATGGTGGACAAGATCGGCCGGAAGCTCAGCCTGATGTTCTGCTCGCTGCCTTTCGTCTTCGGCTTCACCATCATCATCGCAGCGCAGAACATCTGGATGCTCTACGTGGGCCGGGTGCTGACCGGCCTCGCCAGCGGGGTCACGTCGCTGGTCGTCCCGGTAACCGCCTCCCGTTTTGAAGGATTTCACCGTCTTGTGGGAACAACATGTTAATATAAGAACATGAAAGGTTCTCACTAAGTGTGCACGATGTTGTCACAAGATGGCTAACATTTGTTTATAGCCACAACTTACTTGATGTTTAAATGTATTGATCTTATTTTGTCGTTGACATTCCTCCACAGGTAATTATAAATTCATTGAGTTTTTCATCATTTTATTTTTACACGTTCATTATGTTGTGGGAACCAGATATTAATTTGTGAGCAAGAGAAAATAACTTTCAAAAATGACTATGACATTAAAGTGTTAAACCTCTTCCCGGTTGTCGCTACGAGATAATTACACCGTTAGTACAAGGTCAAGGTCATCAAGAAGCAACCTTTGAAACTTTTTGTTTTGAAAGATTTGAGAGGTTCTACAGAATGTACTCTATGTAAAACCCAGAGACACAAAGTCCGCGTATCTATTTTAGCTCATGCAGGCAGGAGAAAAAAAACTATCTAGATCATTTCCATTGTTCTTCAAGATAAACCTAAACCTAGTTATTCTCCTATCTGGCGGAGACAGTTGAATTATCTGGTGGGGAAAATCTGGTAAACTCGAGACACAACAATGATGATAGTAATCAAACTGTGTTTGTGTGTGTCCTGCAGCTCTACATCTCAGAGATGGCTCATGAGCAAGTCAGGGGGATGCTGGGCTCCTGTGTGCAGTTCATGGTTGTGCTCGGCATCATGGGAGTTTACCTGGCAGGTAATTTTTCCGAAGGAACATCAGGGGTTCTTGTAGTGGGACGGGAGCGGGGACAGAGGGGCAGGACGCACCCCGCCCCGGCTGACATGATGAGACAAGAGCAGAGCCTTTCATTGTTCTCACAGAAAAAAAAAATCCTGTGTTTTCCCACCCGATGTGAGGGATTTCAATAAAACACACATTCTGATCCAGCACGAAAATCAATATTTGCAGATTTTTGTCAGCTTGCCGGGAAGAAATTAGGAGAAAATGACAAAACATTAATATGTTAATGGATAAATAATTAAAGGTCAAAAAGAAAATATTAAGGTAAATTCACCCCGATAGAGAGGGGAGCAAATGTATTAATGTTTTGAAAGTCAAAATAACGTGTTATTTATGAAAATTAAAAAAGAAACAGTCAGAGCCATGTTTCAGGCTCAAGAATAGAACTGAATCAGATCAAATCATCAAAAAGGTTGTCTGTTGTCTTTTAACCGCTGTCTGAGACCCCGATCTTGCCTGGGCCGGCCGGGTGTGCGGTGACGTCTCATCACAGCAGTCTCCACCCGAGATCAACCATGTTCAGTCTGACCCCCACCCCCCCACACCCCCCTTATCATGTGACATTCTGTCAATGTGAGCTTGTTTGAAGTAGTTAAGGGTCCAAAGGTTGGGACAACCCACCGCTGCCAGTCATGTGACTCCGGCAGCTGGTTATAATCAAATTTACTGGATATCGGTCATGGAGTCAGAAGGGAAGTGTAACAATCAGAGATGTGTGTATTTGTCCAAGACCAGTGACTCATACTCCTCCCCAACTAAAGACCTCTTACACTGACCTGCCAAAGCTTAGATCACATCAATCACAGGGGGCGCAGCATGACTTTCAGGAATGATTTGAAATTGTCGACCCTACCGTTTGTGATCCGACGGTCGCCGATGATCAGTAGCTTTGGGTTACATGATCAGAAGAATAAACTCTTGGATGCTGGTGGCTGAACTGAGTTTCCTTCTGAGAGGGGGCGGGGCTTAGCCTTCCATAGGGGGATCGGCACCAACATCCAGAGGGAATGATGGGTCATGTCCCTTGGTGTCTGGGATATGGGTCACCTTGGTCGACCAACTCAGTCTGTTGCCATGGCGAACAGGACTTGACAAGGTGCGGAACGATGAATGAAAATGAAAATAAAAACTAAAAAAAAAATCTCTTAAAAATTTCTGTCAAAATTTAAAAACAAAAATTCCGTGTGACTTTTTCATCTTTGTCTTGGTCTAGTTTTTATTGCATTTTGAAAACCATTCTAGTGAATGTAATTCAATCATCCATTATCTACACCACCTGTCACTCACAGGGACAAATATAGACATCCAATCATGCCCTCCAAATACCACCTGTCCAGGGAAGTGTATTAAAAAGTGGAACTACTTTCTCTGGCGGTGGTGCTTAGGTCTGTTCCTGGACTGGCGCTGGCTGGCGATCTGCTGCTCCATCCCGCCGACGCTGCTCATGGTCCTCATGTGCTTCATGCCCGAGACACCGCGCTTCCTGCTGTCGCAGGGCAAGAGGCGGGAGGCCGAGGAGGCGCTGCGCTTCCTGCGGGGGCCCGACGCCCCAGTGGAGTGGGAATGCGCCCGCATTGAGGACGCCTGCGACGAGCACGTGAGTCAACATGGCAACAGGGGGAGGTTTTTAGAAACGAGACATCGCGGTCCAGTCTGACATGCTCACAAATATTTTAATAAATGATGATGTATTGATTTCCTGTTCCTTTTATTCTACTAATATAATTTGGGGATTTTTTTAGGGATCTTTTGCTCTAAATTTCAGGATGTTCCTGATAATCTGCTTGTAATTATATAATTAAATGTTTTTTTTTGTTTTGTTTTTTTCCAATGTGGTGAGCGTCCTCGGTCAAGCCAAGCATAATCCCATAGCGCCCCCTGGTTTTCCAGGGGGTCAACAGTTGAATTCCGCTCTTCGGCCTGCTGCCTCCCTTTTTCTCCCCTGCTGACGTTTTTTTTTTGCCCATCAGGGCTCCAGTTTCAGCATGTCAGACCTGCGGGACCCCGGCGTCTACAAGCCCCTGGTGATTGGCATCATGCTGATGCTGTTCCAGCAGATGACGGGGATCAACGCCATCATGTTTTATGCTGAGAACATTTTCGAACAGGCACATTTCAAGGTGATTTTACGAATCTAAAATCTAAAGGCACCTTTCTAAAAAAAAAAAAGAATTGAGGAAGAAATCATACCTTTTCTGAACTCAAGGAACCCTAAAAACTAGAAACCTGTAAGTAAGAAGGAAAGTAATCCCTGATAGTCCTGTCCTGATTATCCATGATGTTGGAGCGCCAACTGTGATGATTCCGAGAAATTGGTGTGTGTTGATTGTTAGGCCAGCGACCTGGCGTCGGTCATCGTGGGTCTGATCCAGGTGTTCTTCACCGGCGTTGCAGCCCTCATCATGGACAAGGCTGGGAGAAAGGTGCTCCTCATCATCTCCGGTACGTCAGGAAACGTGGCACTCCTTTATTTCCACACCTGTCAAAGCGCCACAAGCCAATAGTTGTTTTTTTTTGCTACTCCTCCTGCAGGCATTGCCATGGCAATCAGCACCACCGCTTTCGGCATTTACTTCTACCTGATGGCCAAACCCCAGGGCGTGTCCTCGCTAGTCGTCATGGCAACTGAGCAGCCTCACAGTGACTTGGCCTGGCTGGCTCTAGCCAGCATCGCTGTGTTCATCACAGGTGAGGTCAAAGGTCAAATCCAGGCTGGAGGGTCAGGTTGACTAACCACCAGATTGATGAAGAGCACCCGCATCCCAATCCTCATGGAATTCTCGCAATGGTCTATGGGTTTAGAGGTTTTAACTTGATCTTCTGCCCCTACATCGTGTTTTTAACTCTTGACATTCCATTGGTTCTGGATGTTTCTGTCTCCTTCTCAGAAACGTTCTAACACCAAAGTTTTCTAACAGTCAGTGCAGTTTTGCGGCCATGATGTTCCAACGTTCGCAGCAACATTGCGACAAGCGCTCTCTCTCTCTTTGCTCTGTACCGAAGTCAGGTCCCCTAAAACATGGAACCACACCCAGGAACATGGCAAATGATGATTGTGACGGAGATGATGATGAAGATGACAATGATGCAACCACAACAACGATGATAACGGACAGTGACGATGACAATGAAGATGAGAATGTTGACAAGGAGCTAATACGGATTAACACGATAATGATGAAGACAATGTTCAAGATGCCGGGATGATGATGAAGCTGATGTGGAAGATGGTGTTAATGACGATGAAGGGGACGACAATGGTGAAGAGGACATTGATGAGGATATTATCAATATCAACTCGACCCACCAGTGGCTCTCTCTCTCTTATTTCCGTATCGCAGCCCCATTAAGTGTCAGGACGTGACGTTCTGTGACATTTGATCAGGACCAGAAAGGTCTTCTCAATCTGGGTCTGGGAAATCAATCCTGTGTGGAGGGAATGGGGAAGTGTGTTGGTACTTTCAGCCTTGTTGTGAAAGTGAAGCTGTGGGCGCTGCCCAAAACATACCGCCAAACCAAAAAACTGAACTCTCTTCTGTCTCAGTTTGCGGTTCCTCCTTCTGGTCTAAATCACGGGATGTTTGTGTTCCAGGCTTTGCTCTGGGCTGGGGTCCCGTCCCCTGGCTGGTCATGTCCGAGATCTTCCCCGTCAAAGTTCGGGGCTTCGCCAGCGCAGTCTGCGTTCTCACCAACTGGGGGATAGCCTTCATCGTCACCAAGAACTTCCAGGACATGATGGTGAGGATGGTTGTTGATGGGTGTTGTTGATGCTAATACTAGCAGCTCGCCCTGTTCTGTGAACATTAGCCGCTTTAGCATTTCCTTGCTAACATGCCATCACAAGCAAGCGTGTTTGGACAGCAGATGAAAGGACTGAGCGAATAATTTCCAACTAATTTGTCTTCGGGCACAGGTATTGGCTGAAAAATTATTCCTCTCTTCTAGAACCTACTGACAAGCGCCGGAACCTTCTGGCTCTTCGCCTGTGCTTGCGTCCTCAATGTCATCATCACCATGGTCTTCATCCCAGAGACCAAGGGTCGGACGCTGGAGCAAATTGAAGCCACGTTCAGAGGCACATCTGGTCCTTAAGGAGCCCCAACCCAGGGACCCCATCAACCCCTTCCACCTACCAGAAACCACAAGCTAGCCAATAATAATAATAGTAAGCACAAGCCATCAAAGTGCTACACAAGTGAGAAAAGTCAAGAGCGGGATGGAAATCAAAAAAGGTTACACATTAAGTTAATTTATTCCGCCTATCCTGAAGTGAGGGACTCGAAGGAGTCAGAAGCTTCCAATGACGCTGCTGGATGTTTTATTACAGTGGAAGGAAACCGTAGCACCGGAGGAAATCCACACGGGCAGAACATTGAGACTCCGCACAAAAAGGCCCCTGTGTCAGGATCGCAACCTAGAACCTTCTTGCTGTGAGGTAGAAATGCTTACCACTATGCGACCGTCCCCCCCAGCCAGCCTCCCAAGAAGCGAGAGAGAGAACAAACAAACATCACTCAGGGCTCGTTTGCATACAGTTAGAATTACTGTGTTGGCAGGTCTGTCCCGTGTTTACGATGAATGGCTCATCTAACCAGCTTTAGCTGCTGGGAAACGAACCTCAGACTGGACCTTGCAGTGGTGCAGGGGCAGATGTGTTTTTCTTGTTTTCATTTTATTTTATTTTATTTTATTTTATTTTTAATCACTCATCTTGGGAACAACATACCATGTGCTGTAAGTGTCAGAGTTCAATATTGTATCAACTCCTAACTCATAGGATCAACTGAATAGAAAATAAGTGACAGTTTTAACGTCCAGTCCGATATATCGGTATGTAAGGTCAGCATGCTAACTCGCGAGCAATTGACTGTTACATTTCATAATACCACTTTTTACCACTAGAGTCAATACAGTCATAGCAGCATCCAATTCAACCCCCTCCCCCCAGCCCCAACACCAGAGGCTCCTTTTTTTTCGTTAAGGCTAACAAAGCAGGTGATCCGATTTTAGGTCAATCAGCTAATCGGCTCACAAACAGGAACCGTTCCGAAGTCTTTGCCTCGCTAGCTTAAAACTTTAAAAAGTCGGGAACGATATCCTCACCGCATCAGGGGGATTTTTACTGCCATCAGAAGTTAGATGGGTTTTTTTAAATATATTTTTATCTGTTATAGTGTCAAATATAGGGGAATTTAACCATTACTCATATCACACCACTTTCCTTTGAACCTCTCGGTGCTTCATGTCTCCAGAATTTGTTTGTGAAATCATACACAGCAGGTTAACAATATAAATCAATTCCCAGAGTTCCCAGAGATTTTATTGTACATCAGTATAAGCTGGTGATTTAGGATGTAAAAACAATCATTTGGTTTTAGTACAAATCAGATGAAAGTCCAGGATCAAGAATAAATTCATGTGCATCCAAATTCTAACGATGCTCAGGAGGCTGGAAAATGGATGGAGTGTTGAGTCAATCAGGCGGTACCATAGGAGGGCGCTGTGGGTTTCCTGCTGATTGGTGAAGATTAAATTTTAGCTGTGTTATCTGTAAATTTACTGGAAACTTACAGGAAAATGAGTAAAATGTCCCTATAATTGTAGGAAAAAATAGATTTCAGACATCAGAAAGATATACATCTATCTACAAATTCAAGATCTTTATACTTTTAAAAAACATGGGTTATGTTTTAAAACAATATAGTAACTTAATAAAACAGGATTCAGATTTACAAAACATTTTTGATCAGAAGTTTACTTCAGCTGCTATAAGTGTGGGTTGTTCAGGTTTTGACTTGTGAACAGTTTTGTTGTGTTTGATTGTCACAATGTTGAAACAGTTTATCACATATTTACAGGTCATGATTAGGGCTGGTCTTCCTTAAAACCCCTTTTCTATTTTTTAAAGCCTTGTTTAAATAGCTTGATTTGACTCGTAGAACGTGGAAGAAATTAAATAATTAGGCCTTAAAACACATCCCCTTTTGTTAAATTGTGTTTATGCTGCAGCGACATCGGAGTGTTTAGATGCACAGATGATCGATTCAGTGTCAATAATCACAGCATCATATTTGTCTTGTTGCCATGTGGGACCAGAGTGAAAACACAATGAAAATCAAAGGTGGTCAAATCTTAAAAATATTAAAAGTGCCAAACAAATAAGCTAAACCAAGATTAGACGGTATCGCGATCTCCTCACTGCCCTCTCCTGGTGGGGTTTCAAATTGTAAGTCATCTTCAGAAGTGCACATGGGCAAATGAAATATGAATTGATTCACAGACAGTTTGGGGAGTTTGGGGGAGTGGAACCTAATTCCTGATGTTTTGTTTGTACAGTATTCCTGTATTGTGGAAATTTTAAACTACAATGCAGATCTTTTTTTATTAACCAGTTTATCTCAGATTTTGATTTGATTCATTGTTCTAATAAATTTTAGAGTTCTGGAGTTTTCATATTCTAATATTAAGATAATTTCTAACATGATATTGGTTAACTTTCGGGTCAATTTAACTAATTCAGGAAAACTTTTTCAGGTTTGTTGACCACTGAATGGTGGAACAGCACCCCCTTGTGGACGTTATCTACAAATCTTCTTTCCCATAATCATGACGTAGCCATCCCCAGGGTCGTTTAAAAGGTTCCTTCTATATCTTTTTGTCTTGTTTTGTAGTTTGTTTGTTTTTTCACTTCCAACACCTACAACAGTAGAACATTGTCTCCTGCTCTCTTACGACAATCCTTTCGAAGACGGAAAGCTCCTTCAGTGAACATAGACCTGGTCAGACTGTCCTGTTGCTCACTGCCGACGGTTTGTTGAGGATTTTTTCTGTGTCCTACTTGAAAACACTGAAATTATGTTTATTTTTCGTTATTTTTCCAAGTTTGTTGTTTTTTTCCACCGGATATTCAGACCTGGATGTGTTTTTGTTTTTAACAAAGACTCCTGGACTTCCTGAGTTTGTGAGCTTGGCCTCTGCTGCTCAAGTGTTTCACACTGACTGACTAATTCAGCCAATGAGGAAAAAAAAATGTCTTTTTATTGACGTTTTGTCATTTTTCCCATCTGATATGAAGAATTTGTTCTGAACATATTGTGGGATTTTGTACTTGAAGTGATTTGTTCTTTCAGTAAAAACAGTGACTAAACCTCTATTTTTTTGACTCAAATTTCTTCTGTTCTGTTCCAGATCCATCCTCCTCCACCTCAAATATATTCAGAGCCCCAACCGCTTATGAAGGGACTTTAATGAGAAAGGATCCTCTTATTTAGACATTTTAGTTGATTTTCGTTTCACCTGAACTGCATAGCCAACCCTTGGATATATACAATAATATTAAAAACATTTTTTATACACAGTATACACTTATTGTATGCATTTAAATGTGACACAATAATTCCACTTGGCATGTTCTTAAAACCTGGGGGTTTTGTTTAAGTAAATTATTATTATTATTATTATTATTATCATTATTATCATTATTGTTATCATTATTATTTTATGTTGAGTATTTTATCTTCTCTTTGGGGCCAACATTGATACACTTTAGATATGTGGTTTTCCTGTGATAATGAGAACGTAGTGTAGCAAATATATTGAATGTACTAAAACCTTATGTCGGGATTCAGTACAAAAACTAGCTGTAAAATATAGGCATAAATGGATTTTAGAATTAAATTCAATGTATGATTTTTATTTTTGAAAAAAAAGTCTAAGATTATTATCATTATCAATTATCATTTTAGAGATAGATTGTTGGATAATTTTCTTTCCATTTTCTTAGATTCCCTGTACTCTTCCACTTCTCTCTCTGAGACACACTCCCACTGATGCTGTCACTCCCATTTATCATCTCAAGGTCCTTCAACGGACTTGGAGATAGGTACGGTCTTCCACCGGTCTTGACGATAGGTACTGTTCCACATTCCATCTTTATCTGTTCTATCAACCAATTTGTGTGCAGCACCGTACTTCTCAATGCCTGTATTGTTCCTTCCTTGTATAAAAGGGATGCACTATAACCAATAAATTTGGAGTCCTGCTGAAAGCAGACACAGTCTGTCTCTGTTACTCTCCGCTCCCCGTAGCTATGAACTAACCTCTGTTACGATAGGGCTCATCCATCGTCGGCTGGGAGATCCGGACCCTGGCCTTGGACTGAGAGGACGAGGAGGGCCCGCCGCTGTGGTTCCCTGGGGTTCCCACCACTGCCTCGCCTCAAGACCGTCCTCAACGTGCCTATGGCTTCTATTCCAGGGTCACTACACCACATTACAAATATAAACTGTATTCTAGTTTAATAACTTCGTCTGCAGTGGATAAACCATCCATATGAGAACAATATAAATACCCCCATAAAACACTGACATAAGGTGGAAAGTTAAAATAAATATAAAATAAATAAATAATTCAATAAATGTGTGGTATGCAGGTTTTGCCTTTTTAAAAGCGAAACCCGATCGTCATTTCGTTTATAAGATTTATTTCCACTTTCTATTTTCACAGTTTGAAGGCTTTTTTGTTCAACAGTCTTCCTCCTGCTTGTTGACGATTTAAAATTGCGAGTTTGCCTATCGCAACCTCAGTGCCCTTTCATATTAAAAGTCACATGTGCATCGGTCGAATAAAAATGCCGGATTTCCACCTTTTCGGTACGGTATATCACGAACAAATAGGACGAAAAGAATGCGTAACTTAAAACGAAGTAGAAAATTAACTTATACTACTTTAAGAAGTGTGACATTTCCCGTGGTGGGATTATTGTGAAAGGCGGTCCGTCGCCTTTCCGGTTCGCGGTTCCCAGGCTGCGCGGTGTCACCTCATCTCCCGTCCGGGCTGCCCTTCTCCCTCCCTCTCCGCTCGGCTCGGAGACACTCGGGGATGCTGCCGTCGCCGCAGCAGCGATGGAGTTGAATCCGAAAAACACAAAAGTGTCGGGCAGAGTTTGAGACAAAGGGGACGGCGGCCCAGAACCGAGCCCCGGCGGGGCTCATACGGGATATAAGCTAAGAGGAAGTTACAAAAGCCGGTGCAAAATGAAGCTGCTAAAGCCGAGCTGGGTGAGCCACAACGGTAAGCTTGTGCAGGAATCTGTTGGACCAACTTGGGCTTTTGTTGTCGGAGGGGGGCGAATTGATAAGGTGGCAGGTTGGTGGCCACGGCCGACACTTGGCTGACTTGTTGGCTCACTCGGTAGTCACTCGCCGGCCCGTCCCACTCCCACAGCGGGAGGCAGATTCATGGACTTCTTTTGTCACCGACTGTGACTCCCAAATGTTTAATGTTTGCTAACAGCAGCTAGCTAGCTAGTTAGCCCCCCACCCCAGACCCCCCACCCCCACCCCGGCTAGCTCGGGCGGGCTGCCCTGACGTTAGCTAACCTGCCGGACAAATGACACATGTCCGGCAGTTTGTGTCTCCCCCCTTCCCCCCGGAAAAAAAGTATATTGTCGTTCGCTAAGATTCACGTCCCACGCTTGAAAAGACACGGGTGACGGGCGAAGCAGCTCGTCCAGCAGCTAACGTCAATAAAGTGTCAGTTGGTGAAGGATATCAGGAAGGGAACCGAGGCTGCATGAGGCCAACGGGCACAGCGGGCTAATTGTTTGCTAATTTACCCCCCATTTGGGCAGGTCAGGGTGACAGATCCCTGGAAAATTTCCCTCTGAAAAATCAATGGGAACCCTTCAAAATAAATGTGAAAAATTACTAAGGGGGCTGGATTTTAAATAATGGCTCTACTTTGGCAAAAAGTACATTAGAACAACAAGTCAAGAATCACAAAGAGGAGAAACAAAGCTGACAATGTTGATAACAAACCAAACAAACAAACTCAGTCAGGGACACGTGAGGGTGACAGGCAAGAAGTCAACCTGAATGTCCATCTACCTCTGAAATCCTGCTTGATTCTTTCACAATATCGTGAGGAAAATTCTGCCGGGAGCTGAACAAAGTGAGAAACAAATTTATCAAAAATTCTCATCGTAAGAACCAGGGCGTCCCTTCACCGAGCGACGGCAGGACGTGACCTAAACCCCATCAGCACTCTGGTTCCGAACCGTCAATGGCGTTCACATTGGCGGTTCGGAACCAGAGTGCTGATGGGGTTTCGGATTGAAATCCTGATGGATATTGGGTATCGATATCCACAAAGCTTCGGGACAACATCTGCCACAAATAACCTCCCCAAAAATCTCAGAGCAAATACCTTTAGGAATTGAATTCAATTGGATTCTGAAAATCTCTTTAAAAAGTGCTTAAAATTGGCAACAACAGAAACCGATGTTGTGGGACGGAATTTCCCTCCTAGGCACTTTTCCAGTCATTATTGGAAAGTTCTGGAGCTGATTGGACAGATTATTGTTAATCTCTGCTAATTGGCTTTGACATCAGCAGTCCTCGTTCCAGCCTGTCAAGCAAACCTCACAGATTTGTCCTGCTTGTGAAGTCACATATTTTCATGCTACTTCATATGCCATTGATTTGAGTTCTAGATCCTTTTGGAAGTGTTCCCTCCGGCTCAGTTCCCTGACACCCTTCCACAAGGGGGCACTGTGAGGCGGTAATGTCTGCTTTCACACCCAACGGCTTCCCCCTCGCTACTTGTCATTGATCCTCCGCGATGTATCTGATTGATCAGTTAATCAGCTGTCATATATTATCTCTCGTTCCTTCCTGTTTCACAGGCAAACCCATATTTTCAGTTGACATTCATCCTGATGGAACCAAGTTTGCAACTGGTGGGCAAGGTAAAATACGCACACACACACACACACACACACACACACACACACACACACACACACACACACACACACACACACACACACAGAAATAGATTAATTATGATTTAACAAGTTTGAAACTGGGAAGCGAGGTAGAAGACAAACACTAAGTTAATGTCAGTGTAAGGCCAGATTTGATGGCTGCATCCACTTGGGGGTGCTGTATTTAAAACCCATCAATTAGATAAATCCAAAAGTTTCTGATTTTTCTTCTTTTTTATGCGTCGGCAACCAAGACTGTTTTTTAACATGACATTATAACTGGTTTACGTTTATGGCTAAAATTAAAATCTCCCCCCTGGAGGGCACGGCTGAAGCGTCATGTGTCTCGGTGTGTTTTCAGGTGAGGATTCGGGGAAGGTGATGATCTGGAACATGGCGCCGGTGCTGCGGGAAGAAGACGAGAAGAATGAGAACATTCCCAAGATGCTCTGCCAGATGGACAATCACCTCGGTAAGAGACGCCCCCCGTCCCGTTCTGTCTGTCTGTTTGATTTTAGGTTCTGGCTGTCCATCATTACACACAGAGTACAGTTGACATTCTGACACCTCACTTTGATCAGGGTTCTTTGGTGATTTATATATATTTTTTTTATATTTTATATTTTTGCTTAATTTTTGGGGGGGGGGTGAAATGTTCCTGTTTTTATTTTCTTGCGTTTTCCAGAGGAGACAATGATTAATTGATTTTAATTTTTTTTATTTTATTTTTATTTTTTCAAATGGGGTGATTTTTTATTTTTTTGTTTAATTTTTGTATTGTTGTGTGTTTATATATCGATCCGCTGGTTGTTGTCTCTGGTTCCTCACTGTTCTTCCATCTGGAAGGAATCTTTTCAAAATGTTCAAGCTTTAATGAGGTTTGACCTGGTCAGAAATCACCTGACACACACACGCACTCACACACACACACACACACACCTGGCACAACTCAACAAACCCTGTTTGTCTGGAAACCTACAAAATTCGACTTTCTCGTGTGTGTGTGTGTGTGTGTGTGTGTGTGTGTGTGTGTGTGTGTGTGTGTGTGTGTGTGTGTGTGTGTGTGTGTGTGTGTGTGTGTGTTTTTGCGGCCTGTGTCAACTGTGTGTGTTGTGTCTCTCTGCAGCCTGTGTGAACTGTGTGCGCTGGTCCAACAATGGGCTGTACCTGGCCTCGGGAGGGGACGACAAGCTGGTCATGGTGTGGAAGAGAGCAGCGTGAGTACACATGCGCGCTCTCTCACACAGACACACACACACACACACATACATACACACACACACACACACAAAGGGAATCATAACTGGTAATTACTCAATTAAAATGTCTACAGTGATTTGCTGAATCGCTGAAAATGAAGTTCCCTGAGGAATTTGGAAAAATAACTATGCATGCACACGTGCGCAGGCTTGAGTGAAAATTAGGTAAAAGTTGAATGGAAAAGAAACACAATGTAAAAATCTGATAAAAGCGTGGGCGTCATCTCAGATCAGTCACCCATCCTGGTCATTGGAGGTATCGAGCAGCTCATCCAATCAGAGAGCGACCTTCTGAGCTTAGTACTGACTCAGATTATCTGTGTGTTTTGGATTTTACTTTCTGATCCGTCAGATTAAGTGCTTCATGCTTTCTGTCGTACTGTGTGTGTCTGTCTGTGTTCATACGTGCGTGTACTTGCAGGTTCATCGGTCCGAGCACAGTGTTTGGGTCGAGCAGTAAACTGGCCAACGTGGAGCAGTGGAGGTGTGTCACCATCCTGAGAAACCACACAGGAGGTAGAACGTGCACGCACACATACACAGACATTGTCGCTTTGTTTTGGGGACGCCGTGAACAGTGTCACCGCTGGATGTGTGGACTCAGCGTTTTCTGTATGTGTGTGTGTATGTTTGCTCACGTGTGCAGACGTGATGGACGTAGCTTGGTCTCCTCATGACGTGTGGTTGGCGTCCTGCAGTGTCGACAACACCATCGTGATCTGGAACGCTCGCAAGTTCCCAGGTAGGAGGGGCGTCACGTGGCCCGCTGTGCATTGCCATAATTGTTGTATGGTTTGTGTAAAAAAATTTTAAAAAAAGAAAAAAAGAAAAAAGGAGGGTCTTTACTTGGTGTGTGAAAACTCCTTTTCACCTCCTTCAGTAAAGACAGGATTTCTGCCATTTAGTGCATTGGGGGTGGAAATGCGCCCCCTAGCGGATGCTTACTGTAAAGCTTTGCTGAAAGAAATGTTACAAGTTGATCAATACTTGGTCAGTAATTTTCTTGCTTTATTTTTTGCACAAAATAACAGTTATTTTATCAATTCTTTAATTTTTTTGCGTTCGTGCTTAGTTTCCCCATAACCTGCTGATTGTCTTTTTGGATTTGAAGGCTGTTCATCAAGACGTTTCTTGGCCACGTTTGATCTAAATAAAAAATAAAAAAAAGGCTTCAGTTTACAATGCTTTAATCCCGATCCAGAGATGGTTACGTGTCTGCGGGGCCACACCGGCCTGGTCAAAGGCCTGACCTGGGACCCTGTGGGGAAATACATCGCCTCCCAGGCCGACGACCACAGCTTGAAGGTGTGGAGGACGGTGGACTGGCAGCTGGAAGCCAACATCACCAAACCCTTCAGCGAGGTAAACATTCTTCCTTAGATGTGCGGGAGAGGTGTGCACATACGTGCATGAGCAGATTGCATGAAGCAAGAAAGATCTACGCACTGGACAGTATGAGTAATCGCATTCTTTGTGATACTACTAATGTTTATTTCAGGAAAAGGGCAGATTATACATGTCTTGTGTGTGTGTGTGTGTGTGTGTGTGTGTGTGTGTGTGTTTGTGTGTCAGTGTGGTGGAACCACGCACGTCCTCCGTCTGTCCTGGTCTCCAGACGGCCAATACCTTGTCTCGGCACATGCCATGAACAACTCGGGTCCGACAGCTCAGATCGTGGAGCGAGATGGCTGGAAGACCAACATGGACTTCGTGGGTCACAGGAAGGCCGTCACCGTGGTGGTGAGTGTCGTGATGGCTGCTCAACGGGGGAGTGACACCACCGGGCTGTGACGAACGCCAATCGACCGATGGAATTCCAATACCATCTCAAAAATCAATATTGTTTTGTTTCGTGTGTTTGAAGGAACAGGGGGTCTTTGGTCTCTGAATCTTTTACAAATACTTTTCAATTGGAAACTGGAGTTTCCCGATGTTTAAGGTTTTTTTTTTTTTTCTTTTTCCCCGTCTAATACTAATCATCTGTTAGTACAGGTGATTAGCTAACGCTGGCTAGCTCACCCTGATCCTCCCATCCAAGTGGAGTGATCTCTCTGCTCAGTAACTCACCCCTAATCCAGTTATTTTTCTGTTCCCTCTCCAGCGGACACCCTGCTCCGTTCTGTCTTACAAGCCAAGAGTAAAGAAGGCCCTTGGCCAGGTCCATCTGACCTCCGTCATGGATCATTTTAACACCAACGTTTGTTTTCTGTGCAGAAATTCAACCCCAAGATCTTTAAGAAGAAGCAGAAAAATGGCAGCTCGCCAAAGCCCAGCTGCCCGTACTGCTGCTGCGCCGTGGGCAGCAAGGACCGCTCGCTCTCCGTCTGGGTTAGTCCAGAGGTCACACCGCCATTTCTCAGGAATTAGTCACCCCCCTGGTGTCCACCTGCCTCACTAGGTGTATTAAGCCGTTAGAATCTGAGTTGTTGGCCTCCAGTCAGATTTATTTTCGCACATTTGACTGGCACTGCCAAGCAGTTCACCTCCAGAACACAAGAGGGCGGAGCACATGTATATTCTCCTGGAGTGACCAGTTGTTTGTTTACCCGAAGGAGAAATAGAAGCGTATGTCACATATTGGCTTCAAGTTACCAGAACTACAAACTCAACTAAAAACAAGCAAGAAATTATAAAACTTTTAAAAAGTTGTATTTTGATACATAGGTGTTTGACAGAATTATTGTCTTTTGGGGTTCTCAGTCATCAAGGTCATGGTTAATTGACAGAATTCTTATAAACAATCTCATGGTTTAACAGTTTCCATTTTCATAAAGCAGTTTCCTTAAATTAACTGAAGAAGGATCAGTATACAAGTTTGACCTTCAAGAGCTCAATTGAAGTTTGTTGGAACTGAGAAGATCCGGCCGTGGCTCTTACTTCTCCTGTGCTGCGCTTTCTATCCAGCTGACGTCTCTGAAGCGCCCTCTGGTGGTCATCCACGACCTGTTCGATAAGTCAATCATGGACATTTCCTGGTGAGTCTCCTTCCATCCCGCCGTCTCCCAGATTTCTGTTCGCACTCAGGTGTGACTTTGTTACAGGGCGAAAAATTACAATTGTGGCACCACATGCACACACACTAATGAATTTACCAATACACACACATGCACACAGAGCTGTCTCACAGACCTTGTTTCATTTGGTGTGTGTGTCTGCAGGACTCTGACAGGCCTTGGGATGCTGGTGTGTTCGATGGACGGTACTGTTGCCTACCTGGACTTCTCCTTGGACGAGTTGGGAGACCCGCTGAGCGAGGAAGAGAAGGTACCGGACTTAGTGCTGTTTCAATTTCCGAAAATTGGATGGTGGGAAGAAGTCTGTTTTTATTTTTCAGTCTTTCCTTTTAGGCGCACATTTCCAAGGCCACAGCTGTAGCTCTCCACTGGAGAATCAGCCTTTTTTTTGTATTTTATTTTCAAAATCGATTGGTAGCTGCATCTATGTCTGACCTCCTTCTTCACATAATCTGACGCAGACCTCAAAACAGAGTTCCCCTAAAGATTTCAACCCGAAGGCCCAGTTTGTTTCCGATCCTCATTCCCAAATGTGTGTCGTCCCCCCCCGCGCCAGAACACCATCCATCAGAACATCTACGGGAAGAGCCTGGCAATCACCAGCACCGAGGCCCAGCTCTCCACCACCATCATCGAGAACCCCGAGATGCTCAAGTACCAGCAGGAGAGACAGAACTCGGCGCAGGCCAACGCCGGCTCCACCGGCGCCGGCACAGAGTCCTCTGCCCCAAAACTGCATAGCGTGATGAACGGGGAATCTCTGGAGGACATCAGGAAGGTAGGGGACCCACTAATCATGCAGCCCGTTGGAAAATGTTCCAGGGTTTAAATTTACTGACCAACAGAGGAGGTTTTTCTCTAAACACAGTTTTGTTTTTTTTAAAGAAAATGCACAAAAAAAATGTGATTTTTAATTTATTTATTTATTTGTATTTGTTGTTGTTTTGAAAAAAAAATCTCTGTTAACAGTGTGGTTTCCATTGTGTTACAGAATCTCCTCAAGAAACAGGTGGAGACGAGGACGGCTGACGGCCGGAGGCGGATCACGCCGCTTTGCATAGCCCAGCTGGACACAGGGTAGGATCATATGCCCCCCCCCCCATCTTTTGGTTGGACTTTGGGTTCGTTTCGCGTCTCAAATTGCGCCGCCTGGCCTTTTCTTTGAAGGCAGCGCAGGTGGCCTGCCTGTTCCTACTGGCAGGGGTCACTTTCTCACCAAGCTTGAATATTGAATCAACCTGCGTGGGAAAAATAATGTTGGTCTGGTCCAACGCACCAGTGTTTAAAATAATGCTGAATAAAATGCTGCAGTGTGAATGTATTTTGACGCCGATGAGGCATGACACAAGGCATTGGTTCTGATAACGACCTCATTTCCCGCAGGGATTTCTCACCGGCCCTGTTCAACAGCGTTCCCATTCTGCCGTCGGGCTCGTCCTTGTCCAATCAGCTCACCTCCCAGCTCACCTCCGACTCCAGCCCCGGTCAGGCCCTGCGACCGAGCCACGACCCCCTACTCAGTATCCCTCCGCCCAGCAGCGCCGCCAAAGGCTTGGAGGACAAGGACGGGTATGGGGAGGGTTCAGCTGTCTGTCTTCCTCTGACCGCCGCCGCTGTGTCCTTGTCACGCTCTGTCTCTGTCCACCCCACAGGGTCAAGGCCAGCCTGCTGCTGACCTCGGCCTCCAAGATCGAGCCCATGAAGGCCCTGGACTCCAGGTTCACCGAGAGGTCGAAAGCCACGCCCGGGGTCACGGCAGCCATCACCTCCACGACCGGGCTGCCGTCTATGGACAGGTGAGACAGCATTGGACCCACCTGTGAGTCAGAGCGGCAGCATTGCTCAAACTGAACCCGCCCGCCCTGGACCGTTCCTCAGACCCAAAGACCCTGTGTCCATCCTGAAAGACATCAAAACCAAAGAGGACACCAGCAGCGACAGCGAGGACAAGATGGCCGCCATCAACAAGAACCTGGCCTTCGGCAAGAGGAAGCCCGACCTGCTGATGGACAGCGGCGAGGTGGTGGAGAAGAGGAAGAAGGGGCGACCCAGGAAAGACAAGATGGCCGCCCCAATCTCACAGTCCTTCAGTCAGGTAGAAGCGCAGGAGTAACCATGGAAACCAGGAGTCTGACGGTTTACAGTCTTAGTTTTGTGATAAACTGATCCGAGTGTCTCATGCTCACTGACAATGAAGTTTGTTTTGTATCATAGCTTCCTCCGGTGGAGCTGCAGCCTAGCAGAGTGGCAGCTCCTCCACCTCCAGCCACCTCGCTCAGACTGCCCACCCCCAGCATCCAGAAGGTCTTCAGCCTGCAGGTAACACACACACACACACGCACATACATACATACGCGCATACTACACACTCACGGGCACACACTGTGACCAACAGCTAGTTGTTGAGTAAGTGGCCCTGAAAATGATTGAAACGTTACTTGACAAACTAATATATGGATAATTAAAATCCTACTAATATATTTGGTAATTTCTTTAATCTTGAAATGAAACCAAAGGTGTATTAAACCCAAGAAGAAACATGCTGAAAATTTGAGCAAACACTAGGAGAAAAGTCCAAATTTACCTGAAAACAGAAAGTCCTCCAAATTTAATCCCAATGACGAACACCGTAAACCGTAAAATCGAGGTCCAACTTCTGCCCGCAAACCTGACACGTTGTGAGTGGGAGGGTATCGTTAAGTGGGCAGGACCCTGAGGGTGTTACCTGAGTGACGGGTGTTCTGGCTGTAGGTAAGCATGGAGCCCTCGGTGTTCCTGGAGGTGGAGAACGAGGTGACGGCGGTTGCGGGTTCCAGGCTCAGCCAGCTGCGGTGCTCCAGGGACGGGCGGGACTGGACCACGCTGCTGGCCAGCTCAGTGCTCGCAGCAGCCGGAAGCAGGTAGCGGGAACCCCCTCCCCCCCACCTCAGGATCAGTGGTTTTACCCGGGAGAGATGTCTCCAACGCCTCCTCCTCTTCCTTCCCAGCGACATCCTGGCCGTCGGCTGCGAGGACAGGATGCTTTCCGTCTTCTCCACTTGCGGCCGCCGGCTCCTCCCCCCCATCCAGCTACCCACGCCCGTCTCGGCCCTCCACTGCGCCGCCCACTTTGTCATGGTTCTCACTGCCGGGGCGACGCTCTCCGTCTGGTCAGTTCCCCACCTTTACACGCTTCAAAGGTGTCTCCACTCACTGGTCCTTTCTCACGATCGTGTGTGTTGTGTGTTTGGTCTGCAGGGACGTTCACAATCAGAAGGCCCTGGTGAAGAACGAAACCCTGACTACCATTTTATCAGGTGAGAGTCAACGCAGCAACGATACTTCCTCCAATTGTTCCAGATGTCATGTTAATGCGCTCGTTTGTGTGTGTGTGTGTGTGTGTGTGTGTGTGTGTGTGTGTGTGTGTGTGTGTGTGTGTGTGTGTGTGTGGGGGGTTCCTTTAA
>CAAKHD010003405.1:0-14081 GCA_901007705.1 Fistularia tabacaria | reverse complement strand
GATGCATCAAAATTATAAATCTTTTCCCCGGCGAAATTGAGAACCGCCTCTAATGTGGGTTTAGGGAAAAGCAACCCCCCCCCCCCCGCCTCCCACATGATATATATTTTTGGCTCAAATTTTTCCAGAACCCACCCCTCCGCCACCGCCTCCGAGCTTCTCAAACGCGCCTTTTACTCTTTCCCTTCGTCCAAACACTGTTTTACAAGGCCGTCTAACGTTACTCATGTAATGCCTTTCTAATGGCCTCTTGTGCTTAATCCATGGCTGGAGGGCCCGAGCGCTGGAAGGATTCGGTCCTCCAGGATTTCCTAACTTGAAAACAGACGGTGTTTGTTGAGCGCGGTTTTGTTTCGACCCTGCGGTGACCTGGTGGTTTGTCGGCTGTGTGTGTGTGTGTGTGTGTGTGTGTATCAGCCCTCCGCAGCCGATCGGGTCGATCCATCATCAACGGGAACTGGGCCATCGACCGGCCCGGCAGGTACGAGGGCGGGGGGACCTCCTTCGTCTACCGCCGGCCCAACGAGATCAGGAGCACGGCCGGGGAGTCCTTCGTGGCCGACGGCCCGACCAATGAGATCCTGGAGGTCTACGTGAGTGACGGCGCCGCGTCCAATCACAAAGAGGATTACTAACTTGACAAAAACAATAAAGAGAGCTGGGAATAACAATAAAAATAAGTGATGATAATCATAATAATTGTACTCCAAATTTTACATCATTTCTTGATTATTTTCAGGCTATTTCTTGACAATAATAAGAACCGATCATAAAAAAAATAACTACATTCTGATTTTTAGAAGTAGAATAACTTATAAGCTATTCATGTGGTGACTGTTTTTCTCATTTTTAATGATGATGATAATAATAATTTGACATTTATTTTAACAAATTATCATATGTATAAATCAATGAATAATAATAATTTATAAAATATGTATGATATATATGTATTCATTTAATATCTGGTTGCCGTCTAGTATTATCTTTATCATTAACATAATAGATATAATTCATAAGTAATTACCAAAAATCAGGGTGTAGTTTTATAGTATTATTATAATTATGATCATTAGTTGTCGTAGCCCGACCAATGAGATTCTGCAATCTATCTGAGTGAAGGTGCCGCGTCCAATCACAAGTGGATTACTAAACTTAAAAAAAAGAGAGCTGGGAATAATAATACAAATAATTGTAATAATTATGATAATAATTAAAATAATTGTAAGCACAATTTGACATTATTTCTTGATTATTTTCTTAACAATAATAAACGTAACAATAATAATAATAGTAATAATGATAATAATTATAACGTTCTGATTTTTAGAACTAGAGTAACTTTCTATTCATGTGGTGATTGTCTTTTATTTTTTGATTATCATAATAATAATTTGAGATGTATTATATAAATGATCATATGTATAAATTAAATCAATTAATTATAATAGTTTACAAAATACATTTGATCTATATTTATTTATCAAATATCTGGTTGTTGTCTAGTGTTATCTCTATTTTTAATTAGATAGATATAATACATATTTAATGATCAAAAGTCAGTTGTGTGCTTCATAGTATTATTATAATAATTATTATTTTAAGTAGTAGTAGCTGCAATAGTAGTGGTAGTAGTGAAAGAAGAAAATATAATATATATCTTGTTAAAAATGTGCTTTTTGTGTTATATTATTCTTATAAATCAATAGATGATAGTAATTAATACAATAAATAATATAATAAAATACATATTCAATTATCATAAATCTGGTTGTTGTGTAATATTCTTCTTCTTATGAATATTATTAGTAGTAGTACTGGTAGTAAAAGAAGTAGTAGTTGGAGTAGTAGAAGTAGCCAGTAGCTGTAGAGACCCTGCGTGTGATTGGTGGCCGTGGTCATGTGATCGCCCCTGGTTGTGGTTCTCCGCTCCTTCTAGTTGATCTTCCAGCAGCCGAACCCCGGTGTCTACTACCAGTACATCGTCCCCGTCGACAAACCGTCCGAACCGCAGCGCCCGATCCCCGAGTCGGACGGTGAGTAAGCCCCGCCCACTTCCTCTTTTTTTTTTTTTTTTCCCCTCCCCACCAATCAACCCTTCTGCTGGTCTCAGGCAACCACCTGGACTCGAGGGGGTCGGACGGGGGACCTCAGAGCCCCGACGTCGAAGACAACCGGGTGGACGAAGCGTCGTTACCCAAACGGGAGCAGGAGCACAACTGGAGGTTAGGCGGAGCCTCGGAGTGCAGCGCCACCTGTGGCAAAGGTGGGAAGTGCCGTTTTGACGGTGTCATATTTTTGAGACGAAGCTAGTACGTAGACAGGTAGAGCTTCCGCTCCACAGCAAGCAGGTCCCTGGTTTATCCATACGTTCTCCCTGTGCCTTGGTGACCTCAGGCGTCCGGCGCTTGTCCTTCCACTGCGTCCACCGCCAAACTCAGCTCCAGGTGTCCGACGCTTTGTGCGACAGCGGCAGCAAACCGCCGCCGCAGGAGGAGCCGTGTAACGTGGAGCCCTGCCCTGCTTTGTGAGTTGCCGCCCTTTACTTACGAAAATATATACCCGTCGATAAACCCCTCCCGGAAACATGATCCACAATTGCACCAGTTGTGTTTTATGGAACGGGATGTCTGATTGGTTGCTTTTCTGGCGGGTCATGACTTGTAAGGATGGCATTTCAGTGCAGTAAGCTAAGGGCACGGATAGTGCTCTCCACTGGACCGGACGATTTCTCTGCACCTCGTCCTTCCGGGCATACCGTTCCCTCTGGGTTGAAGTCTTGACTTGCGGTACCGTCGGCCCCGGTCTGAGAGGCTGGAGAGTCTTGTCCCCCTTCAGGATGGACATCCATCCGGATTTATGGGATGCCCGCTGGCTCCAGAAACTCCATCTGATACCTCGCTCCATTGAGATCCCCTTCGGTGACGACAGAGTTCTGTGTCTGTGCCTTTTCGTTGGCGTGACCGCCAACGCTTCTAGCTGTGTTGCTCCTTCCACGGAGGCGCCATCTTTACAAGTCATACCCCGTTGGAAAAGCTGACCAATCAGGCTTCCCAAAGATATCACACACACACCGATCTGTGTTATTAAAAGGGAGAAATCAGTGACCAAAATATTGTTTCCAAAGTTCTGGTGAGGAGTTTACATACATGTTCAACAAGGTTTCCGTCACAGGCAAATCGACTTAAATAGATGTGGAGACATTGGCTTCTGAGCACTAAGTACTCCTTTCTTGGTTTATTTCCCCAATCTTTTTGCCAGAGTACTTGCTGTACTTCGTAGATACTAAAATTTTGACGTAAGCCCTAATCAGACCAAGTTAGCACTGTATTCTTGATGTTTGTGAGTGAACCACCGCCATCTGTGGGTTCCCCCCGGGGCAGCTGGGATATCGGGGAGTGGTCGGAGTGCAGCAAGACGTGCGGCCTGGGGATGCAGCACCGGCAGGTCCTGTGCCGCCAGGTCTACGCCAACCATACCCACAACGTGCACACCAGCCGCTGCCGCCACCTGGAGCGCCCCGAAACCGCCATCACCTGCCAGCTGAAGATCTGCAGCGAGTGGCAGACGCGCTCCGATTGGACGCCGGTGAGCGACCCACTCGGTGTGAAGGGTCGGTAGACAAAACAGGAAGTGACGAGTCCTCGTGCCCCCCCCCCCCAGTGCTCGGTGCCGTGCGGCCTGGGTCAGAGGACGCGGGAGGTCCGCTGCGTTAGCAACGTGGGCGACTTCGTCCCCGACGAGGAGTGCAACATGAACCTGCGGCCCCTGGACGTGGAGAACTGCGACATGGGACCCTGCGCCAAGAGCTGGTTCTACACCCCCTGGGGCCACCAGGTGACGTCCAGTCCGCCACGCGCACGCAAGCTAACCGGCTTCTTCTTCTTACGATAGAACATCTGGAAAGTTGTTTAAAATAATCAGGAACATCCACTGAAAGAGAAAAGTACATAAATGGAATACAATACTATGAAAATACAGCTTCATTTCAAATATAAATGCAGTAAAACTACTATAGAATGCAGATACGGTGTAACATTTCAAACACAAATACAGTAAAAATACACTAGAATACAAATACAGTACAGCATATCAAACACAAATACAGTTCAATGCAAATACAAATACAATAAAATGCAAATACTGTTTCATTTCAAATACAAATACAACACAAATACTATATGCTGCAATACCAAGACTACACAGTTTCAATACGGATACAATTCAAATGGAGTACAAAGCAAATATTGTGACTATGAAATACAATACAAATAGACTACAATGCAAATACAAATGCTGTTTCATTTCAAATACAAATACAATACAAATACTATATATTTCAGTACCAAGACAACACAGTTTCAATACGGATCCCGAATTTCACCTATGGGGATCAATAAAGTATTATCTTATATAATTCAAATGCAGTACAAAGCAAATACTGTTACTATGAAAAACAATACAAATACAAATACAAATAGAATTCAATACGAATACACTTTCATTTCAAATACAAATACAATACAAATACTATATACTACAAGACCAAGACAACACAGTTTCAATATGGATATAATTCAAATGCATTACAGAACAAATACTAATACTATACAATACAATTCAAATACAGATACAGATACAGATACAAATACAGTTTAATTTCAAATAAAAATACAATATGAATACAACATGAATACTTTCATGAGTACAATACAGTACAATACAAATACGTCACAGTTTCAATCCGGAAACAATTTCAATGCAGATATAAATACTATAAAATTCAATTCAATAGAAAAACAAATACTTTTTCATTTCAAATTCAAATACTATTAAAATACAATAGAATACAAATACAATATGGTTTCATTTCAAACACAAATACTATATACTACAATACCTATAAACTGCAGTTGCAATCCGGATACAATTCAAATGCAGTACAATGCAAATACAAATACTATAAATTTCAAGACAATACAAATACAACACAATACAATGCAATACAAATACTGTTTCATTTCAAATACAAATATAACACAATGACTATACAACACAATACAGTTTCAATATGGATATAATTCAAATGCAGTACAATGCAAATACAAATACTATATACAGTTTCAGTTCAATACAAGTACAATACAGATACTATTTACTACAATACCTATAAAATGAGTGTTCGGTACAGATAGAGTTCAAGTGCAACACAAATACAAATACCATAAAATACAAATACACACAACACAGCATAAATACGAATACGATACAATACAATTTAGTGCAATGCAGTACAATACAAATACTATACAAACAGGCAAATGGTGCGTTTTAGGACACAAATCCCATTGGTTGCTGTGAGTCACATGACGGCCGGGAACCCAAAACTGGCGCGAGACTGTCCAGCGCTCAGCGGTCGGAAACACCTGAACGTTACATCGCAGAAATTGAAGAATTATCGTGAACTTTTTTTTTTTTCCGACTCCACTTTCCTGTCCCCGAATAAACGTCACGATCATAGAGACAAAGTCGCCAAGTCTGCCAGCGAAATGGATGGAATCTAGCTTAGCTGTTAAATATGGAATAAATCGGCGCCCGGAGTGGACCTGGAGGTGTAACCTATGTGCTTCCCAGTGTTCGGCCGAGTGCGGGATGGGCGTCCGCACCCGGGGCGTCCTGTGCTTGACCAATCACATCAGCAGCCTCCCCCTGGAGGGCTGCGGCAGCGAGAGGCCCAAGGACACCCAGGTGTGCAACAACGGCCCCTGCGACAACCGCATGGAGTGGTTCACCGGCCCCTGGAGCCAGGTATGGAGATGTCAAAGTTGGGAAGGGGCGGAGTCTCCTTGGCGCAAGTCGCACTCGCAACTGGCCTTGTTTTTGTGCGCCAGTGCTCCACGGAGTGCGGCGCCGGCAGCCAGCAGAGGGCGGTGGTGTGCCTGTTGCGGTCGGACGACGGCTTCACCGCCATGCCCCAGTACGAGTGCTCGTCGCTGGAGAAGCCGCTGGGCCAGCAGACCTGCAACCTGAAGGCCTGCGGGGCCAAGTGGTACCATACCGACTGGAGCGCGGTGAGACCCTGAAATCAGATGGTGAACTGCATTCATTGCTAAGTAGCTCCACAGGGAACAGAACTGGGGCCACCTCTGGAGTTAATCTGTACTTTGTTTTGGGAAGCCTGACTGTTGACCCAAACTTCAGCTCAGGCTAAATAGAGATCGGGATTTTGGACGTGAAGTCAGGGTTTCAGGGGTGTCCTCTACCTACGTCGTCCTTGTCTTGCCGACTCCACGGCAGCGCAAAGTAAAGTTCAAACATCTCGGGCAAACTTATTTGCGGGCACAGTGGTAGAATTCACAATTGGGAGAGGAGGCGGCGCTTGGGCATCGTAGGCTCTTAGGGTACTGCTAGTTTGTTTACATCCACGCTCTCATTTTTATGTTTGTGCCTTTTTGTGACTTTTTAACCTTCAGTATGGCTCCCAAACGGAAGGCAGTAGTATAATTATTATAATTGTGTTCTCTCTATCGGTTCGTACAGCCTACTTCTGTTTCTTGATATATACACTATATGGCCCAAAGTAGTGTCTCACCCGCCTTGACTGGCATATGACCTTAAGTGACATCCCGTTCCTTATCCCTAGGCTTCAATATAACGTGGGTTCACCCTTTGCAGCTAGAACAGCTTCAGCTCTTCTGGGAAGGCTGTCCACAAGCTTCAGGAGTGTGTTGATGGGAATTTGGGACGATTCTTCCAGAAGCACATTTGTGAGGTCACACACTGATGTTGGAGAAGAAGGCCTGGCTCTCAGTCTACACTCTAATTCATCCCAAAGGTGTTCTATGGGGTTGATCAATCTATCAAGTATCAGATTGTCCAAAATGTCCAAATGCTGATGCTACCAAGACATTTTGGACAATTTCATGCTCCCAACTCTGTGGGAACAGTTTGGAGCCCTTCCTTTTCCAACACGAATCTGCACCAGTGCGCAAAACTAGCTCCATGAAGACATGGATGACGGAGTCTGCTGTGGAGGAACTTGCACTGAGTCCTGACCTCAACCCCATAGAACACCTTCGGGATGAATTAGAGTGGAGACTGAGAGCCAGACCATCTCCTCCAACATCACAAATGTGCTTCTGGAAGAATGCTCCAACAAAAGTTATGAGGTCAGGTGTTTTAATTGTGCTCAGCAGAGAATTCCAATCTGTCCAATCCGTAGTAGCACGATACTGAAAAGGCAACTTTTCCCCTCTCTGTCCTGACTCTCGGGACAGTCAGTGTGTAGACGTCCTGGGAGTGAAGAGCATGAGGTCTATCAGATTTGCACTTAAGGTGAACACTCAAGTATGGAGGGAGCAGCCCTACAAGTCAATATTTGGCTTAAATCTGTGATTTTGTTTCTCCAAAATACCAAATTTAAGCGTCTCCGGTTGAAGATGGATGTTTCTCAGAATCTTAAGCTTCACAGGTTGAAGGCAGAATTTCTTTTCTCGAGGTTCTGAGTTGAAATCTCAGAATTCAGACTTGACACTCTGCAAATCTAAAGATGTCCGTTTCCGCTCATATTGAATATTTGGAAGAGCAAGAAAATCAGAATAGCGAAAAACTATAATAACCCCTCACTGATACACACCTTGGATTGTAAAAAGTACTTTGTGTCCTTTCTAAGAATGGGGTACTTGTGGGAAAACCTCAAGGAAAAAAACAGATACTTTGTTTTGCTGCACCATCTGCAGACAATCTCGTAAAGTTATCGGATTTTTGCTCCTCCTTCTCGCCTTCCTCTTCCTTCTCTTCCTCTTCCTCCTCCCAGTGCTCCAAAACCTGCGAGGGAGGCTTCAGGGTGCGGGAGGTTCGCTGCCTGTCGGACAACATGCTGTCCAGCTCAGACTGCGAGGAAGTGCTCAAACCTGCCAACAGGGAGGACTGCAACCCGGAGCCCTGCGTACCACAGCTGGGTGAGTACTACGAGACAGAGGTACTACGAAGTACTGAACTGGAATACCATACAGTAGTGCACCAGGGTACCATGGTACCATGCAGTACTGTGCAAAAGTAACATGTAGTTCTGCAGGGGGGACAGCACGTTTTACTGTACAGGAGTACTACACAGTACTGTATTGAGGTAACTACACATTACAGCAGAGACTTTACACGCAGCCCTTTACGAGCAGTACTGCATAGGAGTAACATGCAGTTCTGCATCAGTGGAACACACAGAGCTGCACTGGTGCCACACGCAGTACTACACAGGAGTGACATGCATTACTGCCCAGGAGTACCACATAGTACTGTCCAGGTATCACCTGCAGTACAGCACAGGTGTATCACATAGTACTGTCCAGGTATCACCAGCAGTTCAGTACAGGTGTAGCACATAGTACTGTCCAGGTGTCATCTTCAGTACAGCACAGGTGTAACTCACAGTACCCAACAGGACTCACATGCAGTACTGCACAGGAGTAATACACAGTATTCCAAAGGTAACATGCAGTTTCTTTAGGTCTCCCACTGCAGGGCTGGATCACAGTCTATGTAAAAGTAGAAAGATGCGTCAGCTGAAGATCTCAAGTCCTCCCCTGAAAGTACCAGTCCTGGTATTTGTTGTAGTTTGAGTACTTCTGTGTACCTGAGGCGACTGACAGGGTTGTCCCGTTTCAGACGTGACTTGCAAGGACCATCACTTCAACTGCAACGTGGTGGTCCAGGCCCGTCTCTGCGTCTACGATTACTACAAGACCGCCTGCTGCGTCTCCTGCTCCCGAGTTGCCCGCAGACCCTTGGGCCAGTGGGGCCACAGATAGCAGCCCCAGGGGGCCCCCCTCCAGGGGTCCACCTGCAAGGGCCACACCTCCAGGGGCCCACCTCCAGGGTCCTTCTGGTGCGCCGCCACCGGAGTTCCTCCGCTGCCCTCACTGATCCCCACCAACAGGGTCCGATTTCAGGGGTCCCATCACCAGGGCCCCCACCCACTGCCCTTGCTGTCCCCCCAGGGTCCTGTTCAGGGGTCCCACTTCCAAGGACCTCCTTGGGATGCCACGTCCAGAGTCCTATTTTTTCCGACCCTCGAGGTCCCCACAGGGCCTCCCCATTGCCCCTCCACTTCCCCTTCTGTTTCCCACAGAAGTCCCTTTTCAGGGGTCCCCCCTCGCCCCTTAGGGCACCCGAGGGCCCCCTCCCGCTCCAACAGACTTTTTGGGTTTCCCATACGTTGGACGGACGGGTAGATGCGGCCTGTCGGTCGTCATGGCGCCGAGTGCTTGGATACAAGAAAGCAGTGAGCGGACAGAACTGACCAATGATTGGTTTGAACCGGGTCACATGACCAGAGGCGGCAGCTGCATAAACCGGAGCCGGACCCCCCGTTTTCCCCCTCAAATCCGGTAACCTGACTCAGATTTGACATTTCACCTTCAGCTCTTTCACACTTTGAGTGCCAAAGATCCGTCACCTGGTGGGAGGGAGATGAAGAAACAAACAGAGGCGCCTCCGCCTCAGAACCCCGAACCCCAAAACCCCCAAAACCCCGCCATGTCAACAGGGCGCAGCCCTTCTGCAGCCAAAAATCTTTAAATTAAAAAAAAGTTATGTATATATATATGTGTGTGTATATATACATACATACATGTATATGTATATATATGTATATATACACACATATATATATGTATATATGTGTGTGTGTATGTGTGTATATATATATATATATATATATACACACACACACACACATATATACAGTGGTCCCTTAAGATACAGACTTAATTTGTATATATCATACATACGTGTATATTTCTATATGTATACACACACACACACGTATATATAAATATATATATACATTTATAAAAAATATATATTTCCACACACATACAAACAGTGGTCCCTAAAGATACAAATTTAATTCTTATATATCATGTATATATATGTATGTATATATATACACACTGTATGTGTGTATATATATTATATATATACACACATACAGTGGTCCATTCAGATAAAAAAGTTTGTAGATATCATATATGTATTTATATATACATACACACAAATTTGTATATTTTTCATATGTATACGTATATACACACACATATATAAATATAAATTTATATATACATATACATATGTGTATATATATGTACATATATATACAGTGGTCCCTTAAGATACGAATCGAATTGATTCCAGAAGTGGGTTCGTTTTTGGATTTTTTTGTATCTTAAATGAATTTTGACCATTTAAAATGACAGAAAATAAATTAATTCAATCCCACTGTCTCAAAACAATAACGATATTAATTTAGAAAAACTGTGAAAAAGAAGGATATAAATAATGTAAGGGGACATGAAAAAGATGAATATGAATCCTCAGCTCATAACATATCAACTTATGATGATTATTAAATCAAAATTAACTTTACTTTACAATAAACTAATGATTATTATTGAATTAAAAAAAACTTGAAACTACAAAAAATCCGGATGGTTAAGAAATTAAAACTGACATTTACATTTTCTCGCTCTCGTATTCGTATCATGAAAATTTTTTCGGACTTCAAGGATAGAATTTCCTGGAATTGCGCGTTGTGTCGTAAAAAAAATCACAAATAAAGTGTTTGGTATCTTAAGGGGCCGCTGTGTATATATATATATATCTATACATAGTTACATATATATAGATATATATATGTATCGATATGTGTTTTTCCTTTTGGGGCCCATATAATCTGTGGCAGGTGAAGACGAGGGGCTACAAAGTGTGAGTGTCTCGGAGGAAATGTTTGGATTATCGGTGAAAAAAAAAGCGAGATTAAAATCTGGATTTATAAGAATGATATAGTCGTTATTATCATAGCGATTATTGATATTATTATTATCTCATTTTTTAATGATTTCATCAAGTCATCAGCTGCAGGCAGAACCGCGTCCTGCATGTTTTTTGGATTAAAATTGCAGATTAAATTTTTGATTGAAAAAAAAATCCAGGAAGTGGGTGAAAAGATTACTCTTGGATTAAATTGAAATTAGTCTCAGATTGATTTTTTTTTTTTTTTTAACTTGTCAATAGAAATGGTGAATAAAATGTTCTGTAATCTGAATCCGAGCCGAAGTCCAGATTCTCCAGTCGGAGAACCGACACAACCCCAGGTGGATACCAACAAACTGGTAGTTCTGATAAAATAAAAATAAAAATAGATTATGATAAAAATTATTTTTAGATTAAAAAAAAGAATTCTGATTAAAAAAAAATAATATGTTTTTTAAATAAAATAATTATCATAATAAAATAGTAAATTAAGAAAAACTTGTTTTCAAGGATTTTTATTTCCATTAAACTGATATAATTAATATTCATATTTTTTTCATAGTGATATTTGTATGATTTTTTAATTGTTATTTAGATTTGAATATATATAAATACGTTTTCAGTGGAACCGCCACCTAAAAACAGATTTTTCATCCAAATTTTGAATCGACCTGAGAACAAGCCCCCGGCGTACGAACACACAAACAAACAGGTTTCCCCGCTAAGCTACAACACCAAGCTAAAACACCGTGTGGCGTTGTAATGTAGCGTAGCGACAGTTGTGCGTGCTACCCTGGCATTGTTTACATTGTTCATTGCTGCGTTCTCTTGTTAATACGCCTTTTTGGAGGCTTTTTGAATCAAATTATGGCTCTCAAGAAAGTGAAACGTGCTAGTGCCAGTGGTGCTAAGAAGCCTTAGCATATTCCAGTGGATCTGAAGAAGGAACTTATAGCTAAACGTGGGAGCGGTGTTGTTGTTTCAGATCTCGCCAGGAGGCTACGGCGACCATCTGTACCAGCCTGAAAGAGCAAAGATGCGCTAAAGGCGGCTGATGTGGCTAAAGGGGCGACGACGTTAGCGAAGCGAAGGCCTCGAATCTTAAGTAGAAAAGTGACAGTTCAGCCTCCCGTCCATTGGAAGACTTTGAAAAGCCTCTCGGAAAACTCACATCTAATTTCACAGGATCAGGATTTCACATCTAAACACGAGTTTTGGGAGTTTTTAGTCGCAGCCTAAAGAGATTTTACAAAGATTGTGAATCTTACAGGGTCTCTTTTTACAACGACAACTCGATTCTTTCAGCAATTTCAGTCCATCGCTTTTCCTTCTCCGCTGGGTGGTGATACGTCGGACAGTGGACGTCTCTCTGGACGCTCCATATGGATCGGGAGGTCTTTCGCCGTCCCCGTTCGTCAATACCGCTGACAAATAGCGCTCTGGTGATCGTTTGTCTACCAGGTTTCCTGTTTCTGGTCTTGACGGAGCTCCTCTATTGGTTGACGTTCTGCGACCCGGGAAAATGTTTAGGTGTGAGCCCGGCTTTAGTTTGGACGAATGAAAGACATCTCGCTGGAGATAGCAAATAGCGCTAGCTTACCTTTTTAAAGACGAGAAAAAAAAACAAAAAAACACCAGATAAACAGTAATAATTACGGTTATCTTTAATTCCTTTTTTTTTTTTTTTTTTTTGCCACAAATAAACCCATAAAAAAGTGTAATAAAATGTATGTTTTTGGGTCTGGAGAACGGATCGATGGGATTTACGCAAATATAAACAGGAAAAATTAATTTGGTTCACAAACGGACTCATCCAGCAAATTCAATTCTTCGTCCGAGATGCCGCTCCATAAATATGTATATAGTTCTATAAGATCCTACCACATTTACTGAACGATAGACTTGAACCGGCAACCTTCTGGCTGTGAGTCGGTTCCCCGTCCATGTGTGTTGGTTCTCCGACTGCCTCCTGATTCTGTTGATTCTCTGCGTTCACGATGTTTTCATTTTTCTTAAAAATAATTTTTTTTTTCATGTGTTTTTATGGTCATTGATTTATTTATGGATGATTTCTTAGCAGCTTTATTTTCTCAAGTTTCTCTTATTTTCACTGAGTAGAATTAACTTTTGGGCTGTCGTTTTATTCTTTATCTCCATTATAATAATAATTATATTTATTTTTATTTTATCGTCTTTACATTTTATATTTTGTTAGCCTTTTTTTTGTATTACACTTTTTATTTTTAAAATGAAAAAAAAACGAAATAAACAAATAATAAAATTCACTCGCATTTTTAACTTTTATTCCAATCGCACAAAAATATTTTCATGATTGAATTTAATTTAGTTTTGTTAATCTTAATTTTCTCAATTTTTGATATTCGAAGTTTTTATTTTCTATTTAAATTTTTTTCTGATATTTCATTTTTTGTTGTCGATCCTTTGTGTTGAAATAAAGATGACTGAATCCTCAATAATAAGGTTTTAGCTGCTGATTTAGAAAAAAATCTAAATCAAAACTAATGAAAAGCAGACGCTGGCGTCCCAGTCTGGCGCCACACTGCCCTCTAGTGGCCGCGACCTACAACTGCAGCCCCCAGGTTTTGAGATTGTAGATTTTTATTTGTAAGAAAAATCGCATTGAATAAAAAAATAAAAAATCGCATTAAATTTAAAAAAATGAAAAAAAAAATCCTAAAATTTAAAAAGAATAAAATACGCAATATATTTGTTTTAAAAAATTGTCTTGGTTTCTTCATGAATTCAAAACTATTTTTTTTCCCCCTGCAAAATGTATTTAATTTAAACTAAATATTAAACTCCAGATGAAGAACAATGATTAAAATGAAATAATAAAAAAAAAAAATCTGTCACAAAATATTCATATTTACTCACACGGCTTTGGATTTCTTGATTATAGGTGAATGTGGACAAAAACACCGGTAGAAAATACATGTTTCTCCAGAGGCACAGAATCAATGATGGCTAATCAATAGGTGCAGATGATTCCCTTTGATCAGGCGATCAGACGTTCGCGATTCCCGCCGTCTGACGTTTCGTCGCCGGCCGAGGGCGGCTCAGCTGCTCTGCCCGCCGAAGGCTTTCCCGTCGCCGCTCATGAAGGCCTCGATCTCCTCCACCGTCCGCGGCACGCAGGTCAGGAGCTCCACGCCGTCCGCCGTCACGGCGATGTCGTCCTCGATGCGCACCTGGGGGGGGGGGGGGGGGGATTCGGGGGGGAGGACCGTATAGGGGGGGGGGGCGGCCACGCG
>CAAKHD010003403.1:14684-26974 GCA_901007705.1 Fistularia tabacaria | reverse complement strand
GTGGGGGGTTGTGTATGTGGTTGTCCCGGGGGGGACCGGGGGGGGGGGGCGGGGGGGGGGGGGGGGGGCGGTGGGGGGGGGGGGGGGAGACAGGCGGAACATTCAAGTGCGCGCCGGAGAGCGCCGGCGCCCCCCCGAACCTCTGAGCCGCGCCCCCTACCTGTTGTAGTCGAACCAGGCGGCGTAGCTGGGGATGATGATGTGGTGGGTCTGCTCCGTCACGTTGTCCTCGTGGAGGTCCGAGCCCTTCACCGGCTCGCCCTTGACGCTCGGAGAACCCTCTTCCTCCTCCTGCTCGGACACAACGCCGCCGTTAACGCCGAGGCCGCCCTCCTCCTCCTCCTCCTCCTCCTCCTCCGGCGGCGTCTTACCTTCCCCGTTATTTCCATGGACTCGTCCTCCTGCTCGTCTGCTCACGTGCACACGGGAGAGAAGGTTGCGCACGTTAACGTCAGTACCGCGGCGCAAATACACTCAGAGACATGGAGAGGGAGCCACGACAACCCCCGACCGGACCGCACACCTGGGGGGGGATACACTACTGGAAGGAGAGGGTTAGGAAGAGGAGGGAGAGGATGGAGAGGATGGAGAGGAAGGAGGAGAGTTTGAGAGGGGGATGAGGATGAAGGCGAGTGACAGGAAGAGGAGAAGGGAGAGCATGAAGAGGAGGATGAGGGGATAAAAGGAGGAAGAGGAGTGAGAGGAAGAAGAGGGGGAGAGGATGAGGAGGGAAAGAGGAGGACGCATTGGAGAGGGGGAAGAGGAGGGAGAGGAAGAGAGGATGGAGTGGAAGAGAGGGATGGAGAGAAAGAAGAGTTTGGAGAGGAAGAGGAGGAGGATAGGGTGGAGAGGAGAGGAAGATGAAATCAAGGAAGACGAGGATGGAGAGGAGCAGATGATGGAGAGGAAGAAGGGGGAGAGGAGGATCGAGAGAAAGAAGAGGATGGAGAGGAAGATGAAGTAGGAGAGGAAGACAAGGAGGAGAGGATGGAGGAAGAAGAGGAGGATGACGATGAGGCCGCTGTGCTCACCCATGTCTGCCCCTCCCTTGAGCGGCGTGGCGTCAGGGTCCTTCTTGGAGTTACCTGCGGACGGAGGTGTGGAGGGTAAGAATCCCCACCCAACGAAGGCGAGGAAGGCGGCTCTCACCCGTCTTTGCCGGGTTCCCCTCGTCAGACGCGGGGACGGGCGAGGCCTCGTCCGGGTCCTTGCCGTCCTCCTGCTCCTCCTCCCTCTGGCCGCGCTTGGACTTGGTGTAGGGCGCGGCGGGCCTGCGGGAGCACACGGAGAGCGGGGTCAGCGCCGGCGCCGTCCGCCACGCTCCGCCCGCCGCCGCTCACGCACCCCTTCTTGGCGTTCTTCTTCTTGCTCTCCTGGGGCGGCGGCGTGGGAGACGGCGACGGCGAGCGCTTCCTCTTCTTGGCGCCGGCGGGTTTCTTGTCCCGCCGCTCGTCGGGCGCGGTCACCTCGTCCGTCAGGGTCTTCGCCGATATCCTCTTCCTCTTCGGGCAGCTCTCCCCCACCTCGTAGTCCTCCTCGTTCATCCACTCGTTGTACTGGTCCAGATCTAGGATCCACTTGGCGTGGACCTGGAGGGCAGGAGACCCGCAAGCAGGACATGTCACAAAACCTCAAACCACTAGAGCAGGGGTGTCAAACTCAAATCCACAGTGGGCAAAAATTCAAAACTGGGACAAAGTCGCTGGCCAACATTGATATTTATTGACAAAAATCTTCCTCCAGACATAACAATGAACCTTTTCATCTGGACCAAAAGACGTCTGGCTTCAAAACTGAACATGGAACCAGCAAAGCTTAATATTATACAATATCTAACTTAATATTGCGCACAAGAAAAATTGAAATTCAAAGTAAAACACATTAGTGGCATTTATTTTCTTAACTAAAAATTTAATGAAAATGGTATGCCTCTTTTTATCTGCAGCCATCTAATTCAATTTCAGCAGTAACCTTTATCCACATAAAAGTGAGATAAAATAACTGTTTTCCGCCTTTCTTCTCACCATATTTGGGAGGGGTAGCACGGTGCTAAGATTAGCATAAGGTAGCTACGACAGCTGTCAACAGAGGAGAGGGCGTTAAAAGGGTCAAAACACCAGCAGAGCATTCTGGGACTTGTAGTACGAGCGGTCCACGCGCTGTAGGCTCTAATAGTGGCAGGCCAGTTCTAACAGTCATTTGGTATGGCTTCATGGGCCAAATATAATTACACTGCAGGCCGATTTTTGACCCGTGGGCCATTGTTTGACACCTATGATCTAGAGGGAGTGTAACACGTTGGGCTGCCAATCATCTACCTCCACCTGACCCACAGCCAATCATCTGCCTCCATTCGACCCAAAGCCAATCATAAACCACCATCTGACGTAGCTAGCCAGCTACATAGCTATGTATTGGACATAAATATTATAAATCATTGTAAGTGTCCTTCAGCTCAATCGAATTCGATTAGCGTTGAATAGAATAACAAAAAAAAAAAAAAAATTAAAAATAAATAAATAAAATAAAATAATGGCAAGAAGAATAATTTCAGAAAACAATATTGCGTTTCTTTGGACAACTTTTTAAGGCTGGAAAAGTGTCGATTTGAAGTGTTTATTTTTTCTAAATTGTCGGCGTCTGATGCGTTACCTTCCGGGGCTTCTCGGGGCTGGGGGGATCCTCCACTGAAGCCTCCACCTCGCTGGCTGGGATCCAGGTATCGTAGCTGCGCAGGGAGAGCAGAGAGAGAGATCCCAAGATTCCAGGCTTTTGCAAATTTAAAGCAAAGTGAATAAATCTGATATCTAAATAAAATGAACGAGAAGAATGGTATCTTCCCTAGTCATTTGAATGCCGGCGCCGACCTGTCGGGAAAGTATCCCCAGTGGAGCAGCACTTGTTTCTCTCTCTTCATCACCGGGCGCACCCACTCCTCTAGACGGCGGGGAGAATAAAATAAAAAGAAGAAGAGCAAAACACTCAGCCCGAGCGTGACGGTTGATGGTTCAACGCCGGGAGCCCACGCCTCACCTTCCTCCAGGCTCGTCGGGATGGGAACCACCACATGGGAGCCTGAGGCCTTGTCCTCGGTCACCGACCCCTGCAAACGCGAAAACACGGTTAAAATACCAAGGCCACGACGGACTAGGCGTCGGGAGTCGCGCGTTTTAAAAAGAGGAGCGGCGTTCACTACGGCGCGAAATGAAGTTTAGCCATAAAGTGTAGCACGTGTCATTTAGCAACACATTGCACAACGCCACGTTTTTCGCCAACTCCCCGGCCACCACCCGGCTTCAGATGCTGAGCTGGCAGCACCTGCACGCCAACAAACGCTGCTTGATTGACTCTGCAGGTGCAGGACCAGATGAAAAAGTCTCCATCATGGATTTAAATGATCTCACGGCGTCCATCAGGGTCAGATCTAGGAGACGACTGGACAATCCCCACAGACCGTTCCAGAAGCCACACTGGAACCTTGGCATCCGAGAGAATCCACTTAGGAGTTTAACGAGACACGAGCCGGCGCTCAGTGGCTTTTCCATTAGATTTTGGGTTAGGAGCCAGCGGGATGAGCGTTTGACTCCGACGGGACCAACGGGAAGTGTCCCTAAAGTGGCGTTCAAAGACGGCGGGACGCGCCGCCCTCCACTTGCTAACCCAGGGAAAATAGCCAAATATCAATACAAGCGACAGTGGAACCTCGGCTTCTGAGATACGAGCCGCGGCTGAGTGGAGTTTTTGCTTTGTGATAGGAGCTGAGATGTGAGTTAGGAGTGAGAGGGATGAGCGTTTTGACACCGACGTGGCCGCCGCTGCCCGTGAAGTTTAAAAACAGCAGCCCAGAGCAAATCATGGAAAAACACAAGTGAGGCGTGCGTGTTGTGGACCGTCCGTGAAGAGGTGGAGAAGTTGTTATCGGTGAGATGTACCACGAGCGGGAGCACCGGCTGTGAGGAGGCAGGAGACATTTACGGGGATTCAGGAATGAAGTTTAGCCATTAAGTGTAGCAAAGCGTGCTATTTACATTTAGCATCAAATTGTAGCATTGAGTGTGTCGCCAGGAAGTTAAGCGATACAGCAGGAAATGAAAACTCCCCCCAATCTCCAGCACCGTAGCTGGAGAGCTCTATAAACGATTCACAATGTAAATACAATTCATAAACTATCTTTCTACACATCATTTGGTATTTATGAAGTTTACAAAGTACATTTTTCTTATTTGAAGATAAAGCCAAGGGTCTTGAATGGATCAACATGGTTTCAATTCATTTCAATGGAGAAATTTCATTCCATATACGACATACTCGGTCGCTTCCGCTCCCAAATCAAGCTCCCGCTTTACCAAACACACTTTTAAAAACACACCTGATGCCTCTTGATGATGTCCTTCAGCTTCCCCAGCAGTTTTGGCTCGATGTCCTGGCTCAAATAGATGACGGGTCTGCTCAGGCAGTTGTTCTACGACAGCGGAGAGGGTTGTTGTCAGATGCAGAGATCTGGCTGCCGACTCCGAGGCTGATTAACACGGATTAGCAGGCCGGGCGCGTGAATCTGTGTCCTTCGTTATCTCTGTCTGCCCTGAGGCTTCACACACACGCTGCAATCTGCGCAACACTCACTAGATGGTCCGGATGTGTGAATGAGAGGGTGAATGGTCGGACGTCAATGTACAAAGGTTCGAACAAAATCCCCACACCAAGAGTGCTCAAAAAATAAAGATATTTATTTTAAGTATTTACTTTGTTATAACGTGATGTTATTCCGCTCTTCTTCAGATGCTTACCAAAATATCATACATTTTCTTTACTCTATGTCAAATAAATGATCTGTATTTATAGTGTGCAGATTTTTTTTCAACCTGTATGAAGTTGATACTTTTGATCCAGCACCCGTCCCTAACTGGCCGGCGGATTTGCGTGCTTTTCTTTTTTCTCAAGCTCATGGATGTCCGTGTATGTCATGTGAAGGAGAGGGTGAATGGTTGAATGTCTAGATATGACATGAATGAGTGAGTGAATGGTTTTATGACTCTAAAACATATGCGAATGAGAGGGTGAATGGTTGTATGTCCGTGTTTGACGTATGAATGAAAGGGTGAATGGTTGTGTGTCTGTATATGATGTTTGAATGAAAGGGTGAATGGTTGTATATCTATGGCATGTGAAAGACAGGGTGAACAGTTGAATCTCTATAGTACGTATGAATGAAAGGGTGAATGGTTGTGCCTTTATAAGACGTACGAATGAGAGCATGAATGGTTCGATCTCTATATGGCATGTGAATGAAAGGGTGAATGGTTGAAAGTCTGTATATGACATACGAATGAGTGAAAAAATGGCTGCTTGTCTGTATTTGAGGTGTGAATGAGAGGGTGAATGGTTGTATGACTGTAAATTTTGCGTGAATGACAGGGTGAATGGTTAGCTCTCTATATGACATGTGAATGAGAGGGTGAATGCTTGTATATCCATGTATATCATATGAATGAGAAACTGAATGGTTACATGTCTACAGATTACATGTGAATGAGAGCATGAATGGTTAGATCTCTAAAAGACATGTGAATGAGAGGGTGAATGGTTGTATGTCTATGTGGTGCTGCGACGGCCGGGTCCAGAGCAACCCCACATTTTGCCTGATAGGCTCCAGCACCCCTGAGTGCAGGATAAGCGGTATGGAGAATGAATGAATGTTGTCTATCATAACCAATATAACTGTCAACGTCGGGCATCGAATTCAGCGCTCACCTGCACCAGGGACTTCTCGATGGTCATGAACATCTCCACGTTGCGGTCCATCCTGGACGGGTTCTGGAAGTCAAACCTGCGCCTACCAGGAAATTAAGACTGGAGTTACACATGAAGTAGCGGGACGGGTGTAAAAGCCGCTGGGTCGGACACGACTCTCCACGGCTGGACCGCAGCGGGAAGGACAGCCTTACCATCCTTGGTCACTCTTGAACTTGTAGGCAGCTGCCAGGATGTGGCAGAGGGCTCCTCCGGCCTTGAAGTCCAGGAAGCACTTCATCTGGAGACACATACACAGCAGGGTTAAGAGACGGCGGCCTTTCCCCACGCCGGGACGGCGATCCGATGGGCGGACGCGTACCGGCAGCTTGGTCAGGGGGGGGTTGCTGACATGCCGACCAAACACCTCCTCCTGGAACTGGAGCAGCTGGACCACCAGGCTGGACAGGGACTTGTTGGTGGGGGGCTCGGCCTGGATGTACTGTGGGTAACGGGGGGACAAAGGAGCCCAAAGTGACACTGTGCCATTGACATTGCAAGTGTGTGTGTGCGGCTGTGATGCATTTAATTCACATAATAGGGGGGTAAATCACACGTCACGGCTGTGTTTGTGTTGTTTTTTTTTTGGGTTGATTTGTTGTTGTTTTTTGGGGGGGTTTGTTGGGGGGGAGAAGCGCTGCTCCAGATGTGGCGCCGCTGCCACATCTGGATCCGGGGCTGCAGCAGCCGTTAGCCCGTCCGTTAGCTCTCGAGCTAGCGAGCGTCCGGACCGGCGACGAGCCGCGGAGCCGGTCGCCGCTAGCCGGCGTTTTTCCCCGAGGCGGCCGCGGCTCAGCATCCTTTTGTATCCGGGGGAGGCGGAGGAGGGGGAGGCGAACAGCTGGGCGCCCAGCGGCGGCGGCGGCGGTGGCGGCGGCGGCGGCGGCAGCGCCTCCCTCCCTCCCTCCTCTTTGTCGGCGCCTCCACACAATAGCGTCCGCGTCCGCGTCCCCGGGCGGGGGGGAGGTGGGGCGGACGCCCCGCAGAGCGCGGCGACGGAGACATGCGGTCGGTACCTTTTTGTAATTCTTCCCCAGCCAGACGCGCACATTGTCGAACTGAGAGACGGTGTCAGACGCCTCGAAATATTTTACATTCGGGCCGCCGTCTTTCTTCCGCACCGCCATCTTTGCCTGCAGACGACCGATCGAAGGTGGCGCGCCACCCAGCGGCCGCGGCGCGGTACTAAACCGCGGAGGGTGTAATGCGCCTCCGCGGCCGGCAGGGGGCCCAGCCACGCAGGGGATGGCGTGGACCCGCACAAGTAACGCCTATCAAGATCACACGGTACTTCATCCGTTCATCGCCTAACACCGCGTATCCTGCACTCAGGGTCCCGACTGTGATTGGGCGAGAGGCGGGGATCACCCCGGACCGGCCAATCACAGGGACACGTATTGAGACACGCGCCGTCCCCGTATGGACAGGAAATAACCATCAGGGGAGGCAGGAGAGGCCGTGCCTCACCTGGCAATCTTGGAAAGAAAAAAAAAGTACAATTAAAAAAAAGACTTAAATGGTAATGTTTGTCAGGGATTTGCGCAATGAAGGTATTTTTCATTGACATTCGCCTGTTTGTTTTTATTCCAAAAAGCAGGATTATCACATTTACTGTTCAAATACTGAGGAGAGACGTGCGGTGAGGCTACGGACCGTTGGGCCTCATCGTAGATTGCGCAATGACGGCTGACGGCTGCCGTGCACTGTACTAACACCGTATTGCTAACGCTATTAAAATGTTCAAGCACTTTTGCAATATGATTTACATTTCCAATGTACAGTACTTTTTTTGTCAACAACCGTATGTGTGTTTAACATCTCCGGGCGGCGAACGTCTAATGTTATTTTTCTAGAAAGCCATACGAACAAAGGGCGGGGCTTGGGTCTATCCCGGCTCTGATTGGACGAGAGAAGGGAGTTCACCCTTGAGCAGTACATCGGGGGGGCACAGATAGAGGTAAATGACCGTTCACCCTCTCATTCACAAGTCATATATAGATGTGTACAACCATTCACCCATTCATTCACATATCAAATAAAGATGAAGAATCATTCACCCTCTCATTCACACAGAGACACTTTACTATTCAAAATTTCACTCCCATGGCACATAGGGACATTCAACCATTCACCCTCTCGTTCATACAGAGACATGGAACAGTTCACCCTCTCATTCTCAAGTCACACATAGTACAACCATTCATCCATTCATTCATACAGAGACATATTACTATTCACCCTCTCATTCGCAGGTCTCACAGGGACATCCAACCATTCACCCTCTCATTCACACATCATAAGCATTCACCCTTTCATTCTCAAGTCACATATAGACGTGTAAAACCATTCACCAATTCATTCATACAGAGACATATTACTATTCACCCTCTCATTCACAAGTCACATAGACACATACAACCATTCACCCTCTCATTCATTGTATTCACCCTCTCATTCACAGGTCATAATTGGACATTCACCATTCTCCCTCTCATTCTCAATTTGCAATCAGACATGTACAACCATTCACCCATTCTTTCATACAGAGACCTATAACGTTCAATCATTCACCCCTTCATTCTCAAGTCACATATAGACATGTACAACTATTCACCCAATCATTCATGCGGAGACATTACAATTCACCCTCTCATTCACAGGTCATAATGGGACATTCACCATTCTCCCTCTCATTCTCAATTTGCAATCAGACATGTACAACCATTCACCCATTCATTCACACATCATATAGAGATTAACAACCATTCACCCTATCATTCATACAGAGACATAATACTATTCACCCTCTCCTTCACAGGTCATATAGAGAATTCCCCGGCTCTTATGGGGACATTCATGCATTCACCCTCTCATTCACAAGTCATATATAGATGAGTACAACCATTCACCCATTCATTCATAACGAGACACACAATTATTCACCCTGTCATTGTCACATTCGGGCAAAATAGGGTCTCCAATGGACCTCCTGCATGTGTTTGGACCGTGGGAAGAACCTGGAGGAACTCGAGGAGACGGTGGAGACTCCATGCAGAAATTCCGTGGGAATCCAACCGAAGACCTTCTTGCTGTCGGGTGGAAGCGCCGCCATAAGCTCAAAATAATCGTTTGCATAAAACCCCAACGTACAGAGACTCGTTTCATATTTCACAGAACGTTGTCTGGCTTTTCTTCAAGCGTGGTCGGACTCGAGCAGTTTAGAAGAAAAATGCACGCGCTTTAAATTCGCCGATGATTCCGGCTCATCTTCTGTCAACGGGTATCTGAGCCAACATTTGCATTTTACGTCACCGGCGAAGACGTATGAGGAGGACGGCGGGGAGAGGAGAGGCGTGATGGATCAACAGGTCCACTGCGGAGACTTTCTTTTAGAAATGATTGCGTCGTACAAGTAGATATAAAATTCCTGTACCTGTACATTCATTTCCCCGGGCTGCAGAAATTCAAGCAAATGCCTGAAAACTTACCACATTTGGTTTGCTTGAATCAAATCAAATTTACTGAAATAAAATTAAATGAAATTAAATTAAATTTCAAAAATTAGATTAAATTCACAAAAAATAAATTAAATTAAATTAAATTCTCAAAAATTAAATTAAATTAAATTAAATTAAATTAAATTAAATTAAATTAAATTAAATTAAATTAAATTTGACACAAACATCAGGTTGTAGAACATCCCGACAAACAGTGCAGACAATTTTAGCTCCCTGACCTTTTTCCCGACTTCACGTAGTCAGAGGCTTAAAATCAACCTTTATTAGCGGAGAGAAAAGTGTTTGTGTGTGTGTGTGCAGGAGAATGAGAGGAAGACAGCAGGTTAAGACGACGGGTTAATTTGTGAAACTCTGCCATGCTCCTGGAACTAGCATTGCTCAGACGGTGTGTGTGTGTGTGTGTGTGTGTGTGTGTGTGTGTGTGTGTGTGTGTGTGTGTGTGTGTTGCAGCTGTCTGGGCTGAAGGAGAGGGAGTGAAGCCTATTGATTATTTTAATCCTCCTATTTGTGATTTTGTGATCCTCCCGGCTCAGGAGGCCGTCGGGGGGATTGCTAATGGGGCTGAACGCTTCCCTCCTCAGCCCTCACTCCCTGTCCAATTAACTGGACTGGAATTCGTCGGGCATGGAAGCAGGGCGGGGGGACACGCCGCCGAGGTGCGGCCTCACCAGCGCCTCACCTCCTGGCATTTTTCCTCACCTTCCAATTAAAGATCCATCTCCCCCCGATTGAGGCCCTGGGTTTCTTCGAGGACGGCGTGAGGAGGAGGAGCGGTGGCGGCAGCGCGGGCAGATCTTATAATGGCCAAGGTGCCTTCAAACAAGTCCATGCAACTGGACACCCGCTTGATCTCAGATGTTTCAATTTGTCCAATTAGCAGTGTTTGGCTCATCTGGAGACACAGTTTTGCAGGAAAAAGGCTGCGTTTTGCCGTGCCGCACCTTCGGGGTGTCGTCTTTTCTTGTGATAATAAGCCTGAAAGAGAAACGTGGCTACCCACGCAGCCATGATGTATTTCGTCCCTTCATGCACAGATGCGGCCCGTCGCACGTTTTCCGCTCCTGAGCTTAGGAGACCTGCAACCGCCAAAAATGTTTGTTTAAACACCCGCGCCAGTCGCTAACGACCTGACGGGGGGAAGTAATGGCATCCCCCATTAGCCACCGCCGCAATTTGCGCCCAGCGCTAATTGGGAGGCCGACTTTGCACGAGCGAGGCGACTGCCATGGAAACCATTGTCCCTTCGCCAGTGAAGCCTCCAAGGGTGGCCGCAGAAAGCGGGCTTCAAATCAGGATCTCGAAAAATAAATGGGTAAAAACGATGCACATATTTTTTATGTGAGTTCAACAAAGTCATTCTTTAAGAAGCTATTTTCATGTAAAAAACACATGATAGCAATGATATGAATGCAATGATTATAATCTGTTGTATTTTATTTGTCGTTTTTTTTTTTGTGAGCACGGGAAATCAAAAGAAAGAAAAGGAAATAAAAGAAGAAGCGGAGACTTTCTTTACCCGTCAGCGGCAAAGACATGGGCGTTTTTCTTCCTTTATTAGCGGCGCCGTCGCACCCCGCGGATACACACCACCCGGCTCGCAGAGCACAGGGTCAACGACGACCCCAACAGAGGCAACAGCACCAGGACACACACACATACACATAACACACACACACACACACACACACACACACACACACACGCACACACACACACACACACGCACACACACACACAGGTGATAGAAAATCGCTCAGGAGGAATGTTTCGATTACGGAACAGGAGTGATGGGTTCAAGCGCAGACGCACGGCACCACCACCACAAAGCCCAGGTGATGAAATCAGATTAAATATATCACACTGATGGATTTATCATGATTTTTGTTTTTATTTTTATTTTTATTTTTATTTTTATTTTTATTTTTATTTTTATTTTTATTTTTATTTTTATTTTTATTTTTATTTTTATTTTTATTTTCGTTATGTCAGGATGCAAAATGACTAAAATGACATTCCAAGAGACTAGTCACATCCAGCTGCATGAGGATATAAAATCTTGATAGACTGATAATTAGATAGATAATTAGATTTAGATATAATATATATAAATATATATATATTATATATATGTATATTTATATCCCTTGTACATTGCCTTTGACATGTTCATTTGGGATCTTCATCCATCTATACATTTGCTCCCCACCCCCCCCAAAAAAAGGAAAGAAGAAGAGTGATACCACTGTACATGATAAATGTGAAGCTGCAGTCAGCAGACAGTTAGCTTAGCATTGACAGGAAATTACACAACAGCACCTCTCAGTGGACATTCCCGACCCCATCACCACGTGAAAACTTGCTTTTAAATGTTGATTAGTTTTTATTTATTTACATTTATATTTATTTTTTTTAATTTAATTTCATTTTTATTTTTTTTCCCCACATTTCAAATTTGACGCCTTGCAAAACGAGCTACACGACACCAAACGGATCATGCACACACCGGTAACACTCGCGCCTGCAGGTGCTAAGCTAACAGGCGACTGGCTTGCAAACGCGACATCTTTAATGGACTTTCTTTTTTTTTTTTTTTACGCATTCTGAACGGCGCTTCTTAAACAAAGACGACGGTCCTCGTCTCCCCCCCCCCCGAAGCCACGCCACGGCCTGCAGAGCACGGCGACGGGGGGAGATGGAAGCCTTTAGCGGGACGCGTGAGCTTTAAGGTCTCAAAGCTCAACATCGATGGCAATATTATGTGATATCGTGGGTGTGTGTGTGTGTGTGTGTGTGTGTGTGTGTGTGTGTGTGTGTCGTAGCAGGGATGTAGCGGGGTGGAAAATAACAGCGAGAGGATCACCGGCCTGCACAGACGTCAAACCCCGGATTATTTTCACGCCGCCGGCCACGTTATCACCTCCGATCAATATATTCATTACTTTTTTGGGGGGAGGGGGTGCAGGGGGGGGGGGCGGTTTTGGT
>CAAKHD010003403.1:0-10828 GCA_901007705.1 Fistularia tabacaria | reverse complement strand
GCGGTCTTTAACCCCCCCCCCCCCCCCCCCCCCCCCCCCCCCCCCCCCCCCCCCCCCAGCCACCACCCCCCCCCCCCCCCCCCACCCAAAAAAAAACCCCCCCCCCCCCCCCCCCCCCCCCCCCCCCCCCCCCCCCCCCCCCCCCTCGCGGGAGGAGCCCCTAATAGGTTTGGGGGGGTTGTTCCGGCATCTGTCTGCACGGCTGAGCGGCAGGACTCCCCCAGCGCTCCACCCGCCGTCGAGGTTGAGGCTAACAGGCCGCGGCGGCGGCGAGGTGTGAAGCCACGCTCAAACCCGCGATCCTTCCGTGCGCGTGCACGTGCAGTCCGAGCACCACTTGGACTAAGAAATGCACGGCGTGAGCACATAGAGAATATTGGCTCGCTTCACCTCTGCCCAGTCAGTGGGGATCCCCGTGTCCACCTGTTGGTTCATTCATTCATTCATCTGCATTCAGGCTGCGGTTTATCCCTGCTGTTATTGGGCGAGAGGAACGGTTCACCCTGGAGCCATCACAGGGCCACATGCAGAGCCGTACAAGCATTCACCCTCTCATTCACACGTCACATAGAGATATACAACCGTTCACCCTTTCATTTACGCATCCTATGGAGACATGCAACCGCCCCCTCGTTCACACGTCAGACAGACAAACAACTATTCACCCTCTCGTTCACGCGTCATATGGAGGCCTGCACCTGTTCACTCACTCATTCACGTGTCTTGCGCAGACATGCAACCATTCACCCTTTCATTCACAGGTCACATGTCGACATGCAACCATTCATCCTCTAATTCACACGTCCTAAAGACATACAACCATTCATTCGCTCATTCATGTGTCATGTGCAGACATGCAACTATTTACTCACTCGTTCATAGGTCACATGTAGACATGCGACATTCACCCTCTCATTCATATGTTACATGGAGACATCCAACCATTCACTTGTTCATTTATGTGTCATATGGGACCTGCAACCATTCACTCGTTCATCCACGTGTCGTGTGCAGACATGCAACCATTCACCCTGTCATTCACATGTTATATGGAGACATGCAACCATTCACTCACTCATTCATGTGTCAGGTGCGGATATGAGAGCAGGGAGCAAGTTGAGGAACTTCTAGAGAGGTGGAGGTGCAGCGAGACACGATGCCTCGACGTGTGGGAATGAGAGGAACCCAAGAGGAACATGGAGAAGAGGTGGATGAAGCAGGTTGGAACTGTGGAGAAAAGAGTCAGGGGTGATAAAAAAAGCGTGAAGGAAAGGTGTAGAAGATGGAGGTGAAGAGCAGCCATGGTGTGATGAGGAGGTTCCTCTTTGGGAGTGAGGAGGATGGAGAGGATCAGGAATGAGTCCATCAGAAGGACAACACATGTTAGATGTTTTGGAGATAAAAGTCACACTGAGATGGTTTGAACCTGGACAAGACGAGGGATGGAGAAGATCTGGGTAGAAGGAAGCCGAGGTTGGAGGAGGTCTAGAGGAAGACCAGAACAGAGAGGAGGTTTATGGATGGAGGAGAAGAGGACAGGAAGTTAGTGTGAGAGGAGCGGCTTGAATTGAGGCAGCTGATTGGCTGAGGGTTAGAAGGAGGCAGATGGTTGGCTTTTGGGGACCCTACAACTGAGTCCAGTCCATCCAAACAGCTGCTTCCACCTGCTTTCCACTGCAGCTTAGAGTAATCTCTTACACATATTGGAACAAAAAGTAATCTTACTAGTAATCTATTACATCACAGTGTGATGCTGGACGCCAATTAGCATGCTAAATGCTCAAACCTTAGCCCAGGTTGGAGAGATGCTTGATGAGCACTGATTGCTCAGTGAGCTGAGCTCTGATTGGACCTGGGCAGGAGCAGGAGGCGCGTTTTATCAGGCAACAACACACACACACACACACACACACACACACACACACACACACACACACACACACACACACACACACACACACACACACACACACACACACGGCGGCTACTAACTGCGGGTCAGAAACCAGCGACGCTCCGATTCTGACCCGTCGATAACGTGGTTAGCAGTTGACCGCTGTGTGTGTGTGCGTCTGTGTGTGTGTGTGTGTGTGTGTGTGTGTGTGTGTCCGCGTAGAAAAAAAAAGTTGACAAGGAGAAACAAGGACGCAGGGTGATGGCAGGGGAAGGAAGGGGGCGGGCAAAACAAAAGCCAGGAAGAGCGACGGGCCGCCTCGCTCTTAGAGCATAATGGCCTCGGCCATTAGAACGGAAAAACATACGGGTGAAATAATGGCTGCATGCACGAGCGTGCACATGGGGAAGATGAAGACGAGGTGACCACTTTCTTTTTTTTTTTATTCCCCCCTTTTTTTCCTATCACATGATAATTACAATGTCATTAACAGCAAAATCCCTACACACACACTCGCACACACACACACACTCGCACACACACACACACCACACATACACACACATGCAAGCCAGTCCTGATTTTTTTGACAACTTTCGGAGGGAAAAAGTGCGGCGCTCTTGAAGCGCCGAAGGGGAAACAGACACAGATCCGGCTAATGAAGGTGCCACACGGGGGCCGGTATTGACACCCTGTCTGGGTTACTGTAATTAGCCGCCGCTGTCTCACACACACACACACATACACACACACACACACACACAGAGACACGGCGCGACTGGAGGTGAGCTTTTCCGCTGATTATCGTCGGCATTGTATTCCAGGTTGTCGGGACGGATAGGGTCGGCACGGCAACCCACGCGCGCTCACCTCGCTTCGGTTTGCACCTTTAATTCGTCTTCGTCTAAATCCGGAGTCCTCCATTGACCCGTTTTCTCCTTGCGCGGACCAATCGGAGCGCGGCCCTTCCACGCGCACACGCGTAACATGTGCGCTTCTGACCCGTCTGACCAACCAGGCCCGGGTTCGCCCGTTCCGGCCCGGCTATAAATATTCCGTCTCTCGCTCGGCGCTCATCACCGCAAAGGGCAAAGTACATATTGACGGTGAATTATATACCCATTGAAAAGGTCGTCTACCTCCACACCAATCTTAATGTTGAATTATGGGACCCGAGGAGTGGGGAAACATCTCCAGTGTCGGGGGGGGGGGATTGGAATCTGGGGGAGACATTCCGCGCGGGCGATTCAGAAAAACTGTTATTACACAGCTACTCTTCAGTAATAACCATGTAATGACACAACCATGCTCATTTTCGCTAATTACTATATTATTACATCATAGGCCGCTAGCCAAACCCGTCAACGTATTTTTCACGTGGTTCTGGTTCCCGAGCAGACGTCCGAAATCGGTGCGATCCATGACAACAGCACCATTAGCCACTTCCTCAGTGCAGGGTGTCTCTCAGACAGCAGAGGAACCACGGACCTTCAGCTCCCAGAACCATCTTAGCTCATAGGTGCTTGGTGATTGGTGGAACTCATAAGCCATGCCCATTAGCTGGTAATTCTTCTAGACGGTAGACAATATTTTTAAAACCTATGGTGGACACTGGTCAGTTTTTTTCTTGGGACAAAATGGAGCGACCATGAGGTCCAAGCTCTTCTGGCCTTCTGCTTCTCAGAGGGGTTTCCAGGGCTCGCTGAGGAACATCAACGTATCGGAGCAGAATAAGAGTTAGCTAACAGCTAACGTGGTTCTTCACGAAGGCGAAGCAGTGCATGGAGAAGATAAACACACTTCAACCCATCTGAAGGTCCATGGTTCTTATTCCATGAACGCTGTGGGAGCTTCCACCTCCATGTTGTCCACGTCATCCTCCTCTTCTTCTTCCCAAATACTCCAAGGTTTTTGTAGTAGGACTAGCAAATACTCTGGATTCATTGTTGTACATTTTACCTGACATGGCGGGCAAGATGGCGGCTTACAGTCACGTGGTCTCAACCGTGCAATTGGCCAGTCTTCTGGTTTTTGTTTAAATTCTATGGACAAGCTACTAGTATCAGTGAGGTCATGCTAGCTAAAAATACACAATAGTTTCCAAATATTAGCATGAATAGCAGAAATAAATGAATCCCGGTCTTGGTTTTTCTTAACCACTTCTGTCCTGATTCTCGTCTCGTGAGTCGTTACCATGACAACATTGTTGAGGCGAAGATGCGAGAGCACCACTTCTGTACAGAACGATACGGAACTGGTGGAAAGACTTGGGAACAACTCCCTGAAAACTAGCACGCACACTAAGGTTGCCGACAGTTGCTATGCGTAAGTGGGTCGACCATAACAACGATGGCGGAGTCACAGCGGTCCCTACTGTGGTCCCTGACCTCCTGTGGGAATGCAAAGCTACAAGGTTCCCATGGAGGATGCTACTTCCTGGAGCCAAACTCGAGTTGGACACTTCTTCACTCAAGTTCTGTTTTTTGTTCAGATTCTATGGACAAACTATGAGCATCAGTGAAGACATACTAGCTAAGAAAGACAACGTATCGTATGGAACGATGCAGAACTGGAAGCTCCAGAGTGGAACAAGTTGGGAACGCCTCTCTGATAAGCAGCATGCGTGCTTTGGTGGCAGACAGTTGCTATGCGCAAGTGGGTCGACCATAAAAACAACGGCGGAAGTCCACCAGTCCCAACCGTGGCCCCTCACTTCCTGTGGGAATGCAAAGCTATGAGGTTGTTGGAGGAGGCTATTTCCTGGAGCCAAACTGGAGCTTGACCATTCTTTGAACTTCAGATTTTTGCTTAGATTCTATGGACACGCTACTAGTATCAGTGAGGACATGCTAGCGAAGAGAGCAAAAAGTATTTCCAAACACTCCTGTACCGCGACAACATTGGGCAAAGACGCGAGAGCGCTGCTTGGGTACGCAACAAATGGAAGCTTGGGAGTGGAAAGATTTGGGAATGCCTCCCTGAAAACTAGCACATTTGCCATCACATGGAAGCGTGGGTCGGTCGACCGTAACAACAGTACTCCAGAGTACTCCATAGTAATCCAGAGTACTTCAGGGTACTCCAAAGTACTTTGGAGTACTCCAGAGTACTCCCGGAGTCAGTACAGTTACTCCAAGTCTACATTCTAGGAAGTGACCCCTCTGAGCAGGGACTCCTCCTCATCCTGGGTCCGTAAAAACACTCGACCGCTTGCCGTTGTTGATGTCCACCCGGGGACAGGAAGCGTCTACTTCCGGACAGGAAGTGTCTCTACGCGTGTTCCTGTTCATGACAAAAACTCAGCCCCAAATATTGGCCCGGCTTGTGTACTGCAGCGTCCCTGGCGTTTTCTCCTGGGATGGTGTGCTTGGGGTTTTCGACAGTGTGAAGCCGTATGAAGGCAGGAAGCGGATGGTTGTCGTGGAAACGGGGTCTCAAATCTATTGAACTGATTGCCGAGTTGCCTGTCATTATCACCCCCTGCCCCTCCCGCCACCCATCATCAACGCTGCGCCATTCGATCGCGCCGCCAGGAGCGGCGTCCCCGGGGGATACTTATCGATGATGCACTTTTGTCGTCCAAATTGAGCGATTGAGCCGCGGCGGCCCCGTTAGCTCGCCGCCAGCATTATCCTGGCCGTAGCGGGATCGATCGGGATTAAGCGGCGGTTAATCCTGGTAAAAGTCAGCCCGTTGAGCCGAGCAGCGAGATAAAGTAAAACAAATAAAAATATTGAACGCATACGACAGGGGAGGGGGGCGGGAAGCGGCAAATTCCCTAAAAGTCACACTTTGAATCTCGGAATGCACAAATCAGTTAGTTTGGCCATCAGAGCGGGGAGGTTCCCTTGCATCAATGACGCGACCCAATTGGGCCCAATTGGGTTCGACCACTTTCATGCATTCCTCAAGTCAGTTTCCACTGTCTTCTTTTAATGAATAAAATCACAAATTTAAAAAATGGATTTAAAAGGACGTTGTTGCTGGTTGGAACTGGCGGTCTGCGTTGTTGTGAAGAAGGAAACCAACATTAGGCATGCTAACTATGCTAACAGCTGTCATCTGAAGACAGAGCTGCTGCTGCAGTTGCCAGGTCAGCTGCTAGCTCACCTGTTCAGCGATAGCATCCGCTATTCCCAAAAGCCAGTTTCTACAAATTAGTTAAAAAGCAACCAATGACAAGCTAGTCCTGCAAAGGTATATATCTTAGGGGCTTATGGGCGATGGGACTCCCTGCAGGCTTTTGTTCACTCCTATGGAATCGACCCCTTCGTCACATCACTGTTTCCCCAAGCAACAACGGCAATAATGTCAAAAAATGTCCGCCAGGAGCGGCGGGTGGGGGTTGGGGGCCATTCTGTCACATACTTCTGACTACTGGACATGCATGTACGCATGTACAGACAATATTAGCTGGTTTCAGACAGAGGAGTTCTAAGAAATGTCCAGCTAGAGTTTGGCTCCAGGAGGTAGCCTCCCCTTAAGGCTTTGCATTCCCACAGGAAGAGACTAGGGTAGAGGCCGCCATTGTTGCTCTGGTTGACCCGCTTGCGCATAACAACTGACGGCAACCTTAGCGCACGTGCTAGTTTTCAGGGTGTCTTTCCACTCTAGAGCTCCCGTTTCCGTATCATTCCGTACACGAGGGGCGCTCTCGCGTCGTTGCCTTGTAAAAGTTCTCGCGGGAACAACGTGTTTGGAAACTATTGTCTTTTTTAGCTAGCGTGTCTTCACTGATACTAGTAGCTTATCCATAGAACCTAACAGAAAACAGAAGGTCTTAGAAGTGTCCATCTCCAGTTTGGCGCCAGGAAGTAGCCTCCTCCAGCTACCTTATAGCTTTGCATTCCGACAGGAAGTGAGGGGCTGCGGTAGGGGCCACTGTGCATCCGCCATCTTTGTTATGGTCCACCTGCTTGCGCATAACAACTGACGGCAACCTTAGCGCATGTGCTAGTTTTCAGGGAGCCATTCCCAAGTCTTTCCACCAGTTCCGTGTCGTTCCGTATGCAAGCGGCGCTCTCGCGTCTTCGCCTCGACAACGTTGTCATGGTAAGACTAACCAAGTGCACGGTTGCGACCACGAGACTGTCAGCCGCCATCTTGCCCGCCACGTCAGGTAAAATGTATGATGATGAATCCAGAGTATTTGCTAGTGATACTTTAAAAACCTTGGAGTATTCGGGAGATGTCTGTGGTGTATTTTTGTATGAACGTAGCGATAGCTTCACGTTGTCCTATGACATTGTGCTAATGGCTACAGAGTACTTATATAGGAATATGCATTCAATAACACACTCATGGCTACGGTGAGTGCACGTATGAGCATACCCTCGTGCACGCTGTCAGAACACGATATCAGAAGTGTCCATCTGCTTCCAGGAAGTGTCCTGCTCCAGGGGAACCTTCTACTCATCCATTGCCACAGGCAGTGAGGGACCTGTGTGATGCTAGCATCTGCGACGTGCAGCTTTAGCTCCACGCTCCAAAACAAACCAGCTAAGAAGAAGAAGAGGACGACGACGTGGACAACATGGAGGTGGAAGCTACCACAGCGTTCATGGGATAAGAACCATGGACCGTCAGATGGGTTGAAGTGTGTTTATCTTCTCCCAGCACTGCTTCGCCTTCGTGAAGAACCCCGTTAGCTGTTAGCTAACTCTTATCTGCTCCGATACGTTGATGTTCCTCAGCGAGCCCTGGAAACCCCTCTGAGGAGCAGAAGGCCAGAAGAGCTTGCACCTCATGGTTGCTCCATTTTGTCCCAAGAAAACATCTGACCAGTGTCCACCATAGGTTTTAAAAATGGCAGAAGTATCTGGTTATGAGTTCCACCAATCACATATGAGTTGCAATGGAAACATCAGGAGACCCCTGGAGCTCAGATGTTTCTGGGAGCTGGAGGCCCGTGATTGTCGGGTCCTCTGGTGTCTGAAGGTTCCTCAGGAGGTTCCTGAAGAGAAGAAGCGGCTAACAAGATCTCGGTTATTCATTTTTGGCGCCTGTAGAGCAGCGTTGTCATGGCAACCGAGTTTCCGCTCAGGTTGAAAAAAAACTAGGAACAGATTCATGAATTGAAGGACGCACGAGTATCGACCAATGGAAACCAAAGGCGGAAACGCTCGCTGTTTCCGTTTCTCCTCCATCGCCGCTCCTACGAGATCTCCCACAAAACATTGAGGGCTGCAACTTTGCGGAAAAAAAACAAAAACAAAAACAAAAAGAGCCCCCCCCACACACACACACCGCCATGTTTGACTCCACTCCTCACGCCGCTTTTGCTCCTCCTCAGGTAATACCCAGGACGCCGCCGCCCCCTCTCCTGCAGCACATGTCACAACCACAGCTCCCCGGCGCGCCGAGCTTGTCAGGGATCTCCAGATGGAGGCGTTCGAGGCTCCTTCCCGGATATTCCTAATTGTTTGTTTATTAGCGTTAAAGGCGGTGCTCCTCGGGGAGCGCTAACCAGCTGCTGCGTTCAGGCTCCGCTCCGGCGAGGAAAGGGAGGATTGTTATCCCCTTGATCGCTCGGCTGTCACTCCTTCTCCATCCTCGCTTCAACGGCTCCGCAATTAATCACAGGCTTCTTTTGTTTTTGTTTTTTTCCTCTCTGTGTCGACCACAGCCTTCCCTACGTTCTTTTGTCCTCCGAAGTAGATTAAAAAATATACATTTTTTTTTTTTTTTTTTTGGGATGTCAAATCGAGACGAGATGTAATTTGGGCGTGGAAAAATTAATGAATAAATATCAACGAGTAAATGAAAAATTAAGAAAGAGAGAAAAATAAATACAGTAGATGAATAAGACAAGATAATAAGATCATACTTTATTGATTCCCATTGGGGGAAATTCTTCAATAAAAATGTTAATTTTTTTTTTAAATTTCAATAAAAATAACAATACAAACAACAATGAAAATGACAAATGATCAAATCAATAAACGGAAAAAAAAAGATTAAATCAATATAGATAGGGTCCTGGGTGTGATAAAAGAAATGAATGAATAAAAAAACGATAAATTACTTGATGAATTGATTTGACTGCCCCCCAAAGTAGATTAAAATATTGTATTTCTTTAATTTTTGGGATATTTATTTGGAATTAAAACAAGCTGTAATATGGGCGTGGTAAAAATAAATGCATATATATCAACAAATAAATGAAAAATTAAGAAAAAAATAAAAATAAATACATAAAGATGATAAGATAAATAAGATAATAAGATACTTCTTACTTTCTTCATCCACAAAGGAAAAATTCTTTCATTAAATTTTTTTAAGTTTGATTAAAATAACAATAAAAATAACAATAAAAATGACAAATGATTAAATCAAATGACTAAAAAAAAAATTAAATCAATATACATAGGAACTTGGGTGAGATAAAATAAATGAATAAATAAAAAATGACGAATGAGTACAAATGAATTTATGAATTAATTTGCTTGTCCTCCAAAGTAGATTTTTTTTGGAAGAAATAAATAAATGACTGGTAAAAAATTAAGAAAGAAAGAAAAATAAATGGATGAATAAAACGCGATGATAAATGATGAAATCAATAAACTATAACAGGTAAAATCAATGAATATAGGAACTTGGGTGCAATAAAATAAATGAATGAATGAATAAAAACGACAAATTAATACAAATAATTGATAAAAAAAAAAAGTAAAAAGAAACAAAAAATTGACAATTCAATTAAAAAGTCGATTTGTTGAAATTAAATAAATAACTAAATCAGGGGGCTAAAATGATATCAAGAAATTAAAAAAAAAATACATTCATTCATTAAAAAATAGATGGAATAATAAAATCTCGCTAATTCGCTTTAACCATCTTTTCCTACCCGGCGCAAGCGGAGAGCACTCCAAGTGTGTGAAACCTTCTCTGCTGGTCGCACACACACACACACACACACACACACACACACACACTTTGACTCACCTGGCCGTTCTTCTTCAAGTCAGCCCACATGCTGGCCCCGTCGCCGCCCCTCATGAGGACGTGGTAGGTGAAGTAGTAGATGCCGGGCAGCGGGCAGGTGAACTTGCCGGTGCCGGGCTCGTAGTAGTTCCCCACGTTGGTCACCACGTCGTCGAACTTGAGGACCTCGTTGCCCTCGTGCTGCCTGCGGAGGCCGGCGTAGAAGGCGATCTTGGGGCTGTAGAGCGAGGGGCCGTAGCCGCCGGCTCCGGGCCCTGGCGGCCCCGGCGGGCCGGGCTTCCCGGGCTCTCCGGGCGGGCCCTTGGGCCCCGGCGGCCCGGGGAGTCCCGGGCTCCCGCGGTAGCCCTGCCGGCCCCTGCGCCCGGCCGAGTCCGGGGGCCGCGGGGAGACGGCCGTCAGCTCTCCTTGCGGGGGGGCCGACGTGTCGCACACCATCTTGCAGCTCCCGAGCATCTCGTAACGCGTGGCCCCGCCCCCTTTGGTGGTGTGGACCAATAGGGGGATGGCCACCAGCAGCACCAGGACCATGGCCACGCCCACCCCCGCCCCGATGACGCGTTTTTTGCGGCTGAGGCGGGAGGCGGCCAGCGTGAGGAAGTCCTCCTCCCCCTTCGCCGGGATGGCCGCGCTTCCGGCCAGGCTGAACGCCGGGCGGGGAGCGGGCGAGGGCGCGGGGCGGAAGCGGCGGCGGCGGCGGTGGCGGCGGAGAAGAGGCGGGACGGTCGCGAACAGGAAGCGGAGGAGATCACACGTCGGGAGGGGGGCGAAGGGTCGACGCTTCTCCTCCCATGGTTCTTCGGCGGCTCACGTTTGGCTGGCAGGGGAGGTCAGGAGGTCAACGCATGGCCGGACCGTGGCAGCAGTCAGGTGGGGTCTACAGAGTCCCCACTGGAGACCATCTCACCAGCACATGGAGGCCTGTTCTTCCTCCTCCTCCTCCTCCTCCTCCTCCTGCCGAGTCCACCCACTCCTCGAGTGTCACGCCGTCTT
>CAAKHD010003402.1:129206-154206 GCA_901007705.1 Fistularia tabacaria | reverse complement strand
ATCACATGTCAATAGCTGAACCACAAGAGACACCATAGAATTTATCCCATAATGCCACACAATGCTGATGAGGTTCATTTAGATGCTGCATTTTGGTGCTGTCAGAAAGGTCAGCCAAAAAAAAAACCCCTGGAGTTGCAAATCGATTGCCCCCTTACTCAGCGCCTGTACGTTGGGATTCAACCCGGTGGATGAGAGGATAGCCTCCCACCGCCTTCAGGTGAGTGAACGGGTTCTGACTGTTGTTTGTGGGTATGCACCCAACAGCAGTTCAGTTTACCCACCCTTTATGGGGTTCCTAGGGGAGCTGCTCGAGAGCGTTCCTTTTGGGGACTCCCTCATTCAACTGGGAGACTTCAATGGTCATGTGGGCAACAACGGTGCAACTTGGAGGGGCGTGATTGGGAGGAACGACCCCCCAGATCTGAACCCGGGTGGTGTTTTGTTCTTGGACTTCTGTGCTCATTACGGACTGTCCATAACAAACACCATGTTTGGGCATAAAGGTGTCCATAAGCGCACCTTAGGCTGCAGTTCTTTGATTGACTTTGTGGTTATGTTGTCGGACTTGCGGCTGCACATCCTGGACATTCGGGTGAAGAGAGGGGCAGAGCTGTCAACTGATCCCTACCTGGTCGTGAGCTGGCTCCAATGATAGGGGAAGATGTCGGTCAGACCTGGAAGACCCAAACGTAACGTGAGGGTCTGGCAGAGTCCCCTGTCAAAAGGAGTTTTAACTCCCACCTCCAGCAAAGCTACAACCACGTCCCGAGGGAGGCAGGGGACACTGAGTCCGGGTGGGCCATGTTCCACACTTCCATTGTGGAAGCAGCAGACTGGAGATGCAGCTGTGAGACAGTTGCCGCTTTTTGGGGCGGCAACCCTAAAACCTACTGGTGGACATTAGCAGTGAGGGATGCTGTCAAACTGAAGTAGGAGTCTTATCAGGCAACTGACAGGTAACGGCAGGCCATGTGGCTTCGGTGGTCGCCGAGGCAAAAACTCAAGCGTGGGAGGAGTAAGGGGAGACCATGGAGAATGACTTCCGATGACACAGCTGACATGTCTCTGCAGCATTGTGTGGACAACGAGGACAGTGCCGCTGGACTGGCAGACTGGGGATGTGATCCCCCTTTTTAAAAAGAATGATGATGTCCTGTTGGCTTCATCAGGCCATGATCTACAGCTCTTGCGTGAGCGGTTCGCATCCAAGTGTGAAGCGGCCAGGATGAGAATCAGCCGAGACCATGGAAAGACTGGAAACAGGGTTGAGGAAGAGGTCCTGCTCCAAGTGGAGGGGTTCAAGTATCTCTGGGTCTTGTTCACAAGTGAGGGAAGGATGGAGCGGGAGATCCACAGGCAGATCGGTGCAGCATCTGCATTGATGTGGACTCTGTACCGGTCTGTCGTAGTGGGAGCTGAGCCAGAAGGGGAAGCCCTCAATTTACCAGTTGATCAGCGTTCCTTCCCTCACCTATGGTCACGAGCTGTGGGTAGTGACCGAAAGAACGAGGTTGCGGATACAAACAGCCGAAATGAGTTTTCTCCGCAGGGTGGCTGAACTCTCCCTTAGAGATAAGGTGAGAGGTTCGCCCATCCGGGAGGAACTCGGAGGAGAGTCGCTGCTCCTCCACAAAGAAAGGGGCCAGATGAGGTGGCTCGGGCATCTGGTCAGGATGCCTCCTGGACGCCTCCCAGGGGAGGTTTTCTGGGCATGTCCATCGGTGAGAAGGCCATGGGGAAGACCCAGGACACACAAGAGAGTGCAGGAGAAAATCAGGAAGGGGAAGGAGGAGAGGTAGGAGAAAGGGAGAGCTTAAATATTAGAATGAGGGAAAAGAGAAAGTAAGGAGATGAAAGAAAAGATGAGAAAAGATTATAAGAAATGGAGAATCTCAATAGAAATTGTGTCATGTGTGAGTGTGAATAAATAAGTTCGATTGATCTTGTGGCTCCATTGTAAATGTATTTATGTAGTACTACATTTAAGTACATGATTAATTATTTCATTACGTACTCTTTGGACTTCAGCTGATCGTAACTGTGTATTTGAAACAGTGTAGAATTCAGGTTTCTCAGGTTCGAAATGGCCTATCCTCTGGTTACTAAGAGGTGGCTGTTACAATTTTTCACTGTGGCTTTAATTCAGTATTTTTGTTTTTTGTGTTTTTTTTTCAAAGGCAAGTGAAAGCAGCATTTCACGGGAAACCAGATCAGATGACCAGGAAGCCTCTGGTTTTCTGCCCTTCTCTATCGGTCAATGGAAGGTGTAGATTTTACAAGCTCAAATATTGGACAATGACGAGAGGATTACTTTAAAATAAATGTTTAAATGCTGATTTTATGTTGATTTATAAATGTGTTTTTTTCCACCTAAGTTTGAGATTTTAACATTTCTACAAAATGAATTATATATATGTATTTTAAACAAAGTAAATGCAGATATTTGTAATGTCATGCTTAAGCTGTAATAACAATTTCCTACTGGAAAGTAATAATGCAGTACAACTATTAATTTTGGAAAAAATATACATAAACACACAGACACAGACATCTGTTCTAACATGGCTTGACTTCATCAAATATAGCTTAAATGTCTTAGAATATGGAAAAAAATAACAGCAATTAATAACAGTCTTCATCATCAGAGACATTTGGGAAGGACTGAATGGAGATTGAAGTCCAGGGGCTCACATATATACACACGAAGACACATAATACAAACACCACTTTAACTCAAGGCCTTCTTGGCTCCCACCCCTCTCATTCCCCTCGTTGCAGAGCAGCATGCGGAGGCCAGTGCGAGCAGCTTTGTTGGGCAGCATGCAGGGCCTACAGTGTCTGTGCTGCAACCTCATCCCACACCCCAAAAGCCTCCCTCCTCCCACAATGCATGTCATTGTTAATTTATTATATTCTGTTGCTTATGTGCTGAGGTGTTTTTTTTCCTAATCCCAAACGGTGAGGAGCCTAGTTTGAGAGTGGCTTTTTTCCCTCTCCTTTCCCCTTGTTCTCCCTTCTCTCTTCCTTAAGATGGCACTGGAAGATGGAGGCCTGTTGCAGCAGCTAAATTGCTACTGTAACACACAAATTTCCTTGGGGGAAATCCTTGGGGATCACTAAAGTATTCAGCATTCATTATTCAATGGGATATTTTAGGGTGAAATCTGTGATGATGGTTGGTTTGGCTTATTGTTTGCCAGTCATAATTATAATTAAGTTATTTAATACATCTTATGAATGTGTTTTCAAAAGATTAAATGAACAGGTTTATATCTTCTATATGAACTTTAGTTTTAACAATGTCATTGCACTTCTAAAATGTGAATTGGTATCTGATTAAAATTTCTAAAAGACATTTTTATAAAGATAGAAACTAAATGTAAGCAAGCATTTCAACTTGCTCTGTTGAGATGGCATTACCTAATAACACAAATTTATTATAAGTGCTTCAAAATGAAACGTGCTATGACAGTTCTTTTTTTTTTATTTATGCAGCCTCACTGAAAATGCTTTGACACCTGTGGAACCACACAAATTTAGACAAATATTTTACGAGTTCTAATTAAGACTAATTACTCATGTATTAATTTGAGTCCAATTCATCACATACTCCTGCATTGACAGTGAAAACCACCAGAGAACCTGCAAGGTCATTCCATGCAAATTTTCATGCGTTTCATGTCCCACAGTGACACCATGAGTGTGGTCGTGTGTGTGTTTGTGTGTGTGAGTGTGTGTGTGTGTTTGTGTGTGTATGTGTGCTGGCGCTGCAAGGTCAAATATGCATTAAGCCAGGCATGAAATGGAGTCATAGCAGCAGCTCCACAACACTGACTATAATGAAGACATCTCAGAGCTAATGGGAAGATTTATTGTCCCCCCCCAGTGCGTGTGAATGTGTGTGTGTGTGTGTGTGTGTGTGTGTGTGTGTGTGTGTGTGTGTGTGTGTTTGTGTGTATATGTGTATTGAGTGTGTGAAGGCCTTGTGTGTTAATGCAGTCCTCCATGCTTCCACCAAAATTATTTTCCCTTGAAACCCAAAGATGCGATTTCGCCTTAAACTCAACAAATCCCTAAGTTTTGTATTTACCTTTTATTTTAGATGCCGCATTTTTTTTTAATTTCCCTCCATCCAGCCACTCTAAACTCCTCAACTCCAGTGTTTTTCTATTTTTTATTTATAAGTATTTACCGGAAAAACTCAAGAGGTCCCATTCTGCAACACATCCCATTGATTTATTTACCCTGACCTGCAGCTCCAGAATTCAAACAAACAAACAAAAAGAAGCTCAAAAAAGCATTTACCCATCGAAGTTTTTCCGTTTTTGTTTTCTTCTCTTTTTTTTCTTTTGTGAAGTACTTTCTGCGAAAATGATGGCTTGACTCTACAATGCTTCTCTTGCTTTAAGCACACCCTCACTTGGGACAAACAAAAGCAATGATCATGATGGTGATGATGATGATGATGATAATTCTCTTATTATGTAAGTCCTGCTATTGCTTTACTGCAATCTGAGTTTTGAGTTGTAAAAACGACTGATGGAGGGATGTGATTTCAATCCAAACTGCGGGACAACAATCTTTTGGTTCATTAACAATTAACCAGCGCTTTTACATTTGACTGAAAAGTTGTGTTTCTTTTTCTTTTGTATTCTTTCCATCTTCAAGCTTCAGTCTCTCTAAATAAAAAAAAAGAAAAAAAAAAAAGAAAAACGTACATGGGTAAAAAACAATTTGTGGGGCAATGCTATTTTTTTGTCAGTGTTCATGTTGGAGGAGTAACCAAACAAACCCCTGCATCTTGGAACAAAATTTATTTACATTTACAGCTTAAGGACAGATCGTCTGTACTGTTTTGATCACCGCATTTAGATAAAAGGAGTTATTTTATTCATTTTAGAATTACTGACACTTCAGTTACAAAGCTAAAAGGAAAATTATGCAATGCAACAGATCAGCAGATTGGACGATTTCATTTCATACTAAAAGCACATTTCCTGAAGCATATCAAATTATAAAAATAAATTGTTTACGCACCACCATCTTGGTTTTTGGAAGTATATAGGGATCATAATTCAAATTAAAAAGCATTAGCAGGATACTTCATTTACGGAATGTGGCTGCATATTTTCACTCAGATAAAAAAATTAGTAAGAAGTAATCCAAAATGCATTTTCATTTTTATCTTCCAGGTTGCTCATTCTGTGACACAATCAAAATTAAAAGGCAAAATACATTGAAGATGCAAAACACATTGAAGATATAATCATCAAAAACATACCCCTGCAAAGTGTTATCAAATTTCAATTAGAAATGTCAAATTTGAAAAACCCAAAAAAATAGCAAAAATCTTTTTTTTTTCAGAGTTTGGCAACATTTTTTACTCGTATGGAAAATGAGTAATAAGTAATCCAAATTGCATTTTGATTTTAATTTTCATGTCCTACCTTGCAAAAAAAGGAATCCAAATTTAGCTTTGCAATCCCAAGTTACATCAAAGTTACATCAGAGGTTGACCTTTTTCTTTGCGGTTTGTATGAGCACGAGAATATGACAAACTCAGCTGTTTACCTGCTAGTCGATCACTGATACCTGTTTGTGTGGCAGTCCCAAACGCTTTCACGCAAATCTTAGAATTACGGATCCAGATAGAATTACAGACGATTTCTGAATAAGATGCCCTATTTATTTAGGATTAAGTTAGAATGAGCAGTCTGGAAGACGAAAATGCAGTCTCGATTACTTATTAATCATTTTAGTTATGAGTCAAAATATGCTGCAACATTTTGAAAATGAAAAAGCATGTTGCTGATGCATTTTAATTATGGTACCTGTATTATCCATATTGGTTCTTTTATGAACTACAAAAGCAGACTGTGCACAAAGTGTCCAATAACACATAGGGGAAAGAATACATGTGTGTGAAATTACCCGCAAGCTCAGCTGCATCTGGCCTGGTTGCCAGGCGACCGACTGCAGGAAGCTGCCCTCAAATTCACCTTAATTATGGTGATGTCACCATCTGTCTGACATCCCTGGAACTATAAGGATGGGTCAGAACAGTGAAATGACGCAGCAACAGTCCTGACCATCTGCTTGCACAATTGAGGATTTGAAAGTTCGTGCCAGAATTTTCCATCTCTTATTGGTTAAGAGGGTGAGACACCTTGGAGCCCTTATCAATCATCATGTGATTGGTTAACTTTGAGATTGACACCGGATGTCTTGGAAACCCCTCCGATTCAAAACGGAGCCTCTTTGATGATGAACACCATCAAATCATCTAAATTTATGTTTCTGCATGGCTTCAGGGGTTACAAGGTCAACAACATCATGATCATGATCCTGTGGGGAGTTTTTTTGGGTGTCAATTTCACGGGTTTTACTCATTGATGATTTATTTCCTATCAATAATTTGAATTATCCTACAAATGATTGTGATGAGGCTTTGAAAGAAATTTGCTCATGAACAAACGGCTAATTTTGATTTGAGGGTTTGTTTTAATTGAGCAGTCCGTGTTTTCAAAAGAATTTTATTATTCATGCAGTATTATTTATTTCTTAATCAAAGTAGCTGATGCTGGTTACGCTTGAATGTCACCACACACGGTGTAATACTTTATTTCCATCTCACTTTAAGTTACCACACAACTCTACCAATAAATTAATACAGTTTTTTTGCCATCGATAGTGGGTGTGTGAGTGCGTGCGCGAGGCTATGTGCATGATTCCTTCCTGTGTAGGAGCAGACGTTAAGCCCCTGTTGTAATTAAGTCATTTGTTTAGCGTGATTGGATTTTATGGTGTTGGCAGTTTGGGAGTCTCAGGGTTTGTGGTTTAAACACAGAGACATCATGTGACCTCCTGAGTTAAGAGCAGAGTGACAGGAATGTAAAAGCTGAGGGCGTTTGTCTGCAGACATGATTTCACCTTTACATTGTGTTCAGAGATTCGCCTTTTCTTTCTCTTTCAGGCTAGATTTAATGTTTGAAGAGAAATTATCGGAAGAGATGCTTTCAATTAGCAAGGCTCAAAATCTCAAACAGGAATACTCAAGTACAATGGAAAGATATGAGGCATCTTCATAGTTTAAGGTAGCATTGGTTTTAATGTTGTTTGTAAGGGAACAAACCTGAAGTATATTAATTTGTGTCCATACCTGCTTTAGCTTCTTTTAAGCTTTTTAGCTTCTTGTTAAAGAAAAGAGGTGAAATTCTGCACTGCACTAAGATTCAATGTTACAAAAAACCTGACAGAATTCAGTCAGAATTTGACAAAAAATAGAAAATAATCCCATCCCATATAACAAATAGATATATAATTAATAAACAGGCAAACAAACTTGACAAGCAATTAAATAGATAAAAACAAACCACCAACACTTGATTGGTTTATTATTATTATTATTGTTATTGTTGTTGTTGTTGTTGTAATTCTTCTTCTTCTTCTTCTTCTTATTATTATTATTATTATTATTATTATTATTATCATTATTATTATCATTATTATTGTTATTATTATTATTGGTGTTGTTGTTATTGGTAGTAGTAGTAGTAGTAGTAGTAGTAGAAGTATTGCAATCATATTTAAAGAAGAAACAGCATATTTTACAGTAGGAGAAAATAATCTCCTTTTGAGCACTATGTGTAATATCTTTACAGATTCATTAATTAAATTAATGAATAACCATTTCATAAGGTATTGATATAAAAAGTAAAAAATGTTCAACATATATATAAATAAAGATAAATGTACGGATGAATAAATTCTTCAAATACAATAGAAAACTATTGGCTAAAAAACAATTTAGATTCATCAGTGAAACAGAAAAAATGATTAACCTAACATACTGAGATCATCTACTCTAAGATAAAACAGTGAGGAGTGGAGGCCCACAACGTTGAAAACTAGCCCTGATTTATGAATGTTAGCTAGAAATTATCATTGGCATTGCTGTGCCACCCAGATGGTGAGAATAAAAGGTTACAATTCATGTGAGCACATTTTGAATGTTAAAAAAAGTGATTAAATGCCCTGAAATAGTGTAGTTTTAAATCTTGCTCAAGGGTTTAGTTCATTGTATATTTTCTTCGTAACAAACATTCGAACAGGACCAGATTGGAGGCAAAAACTTGAAAACATCACAAAACATAAGCCATAATAAGATAACCAAGGCCAGAAAGATCCCAGCATATGTTAATGTTTTTTTATTACACTGTCGTGTAAGAAACATTTGTTTTTTATGTAGTTCTAAAAAATTGAATTAGATAAGAGATGACTGGGAAATGGAGACAGAATGTAACAGAATTAAAGAGGAGATGTGAAAAGTGCCCAGGAGCAGATATATAAAGGTGATTAGTGGAGGCTGCAAAATCTATATCTCGACTGCAGGTCGCTGGGATCAGCTGGTCTAGACAGAATCCCAGCAGTTTACCTCAGCTGATCCCCAGCCAGAAAGCCAAATGTGTGTTTTCGTGTGTGTATATGTGTGTACTTGAGTGAGCGAGTGTGAGTGTGTGTATGTGCAAGTGTGTGTGAATAGGGGCAGTGAAGACACACAAAAAGTTTTCTGTTCAACATAATAAAAAACTGCGTCATAACCACAAGAGTGAAACTTTCAGGCAGAAGAGTTTTTATATTTAATTTTTTTACCTTTTTTTAATCAAGGAGTTATTAAGACAGACATTTTGAAATTTAATTATTATTATTAGTATTATCATCAATAGTAGTAGTGTTCAGAGATGAAGATGTTCAAGTTCTCTTTGGGAGTGATGAGGATGGACAGGATCAGAAATGAGTACATCAGGGGGACAGCACATGTTAGATGTTTTGGAGAGAAGGTCAGGGAAGCCAGACTGAGATGGTTTGGTCATGTAAAGAGGAGGGATAGGAAATATATTGGTAGACGAATGCTGGAATTGGAGATGCAAGGCAGGAGGTCTAGAGGAAGACTCAAGAGAAGATTTATGGACGTAATGAGAGAGTATATGAAGGTAGTTGGCGTGAGAGATCAGAATACAGAGAATATAGTTAGATGGAGAAGGTTGATTCACTGTGGCGACCCCTGAAGGGAAAAGCCAAAAGGAAAAGAAGAAGAAGAAGATTATAGTATTATTGTTAGTAGTCGTAGTAGCAGTAGTAGAAGTAGTAGTAACAATTAACACATTATCTATGTTGAATATTACACATAGGCATATATATGTATTTATATGCATTATAAATGTTTCTTTTTCATTTATTTTTTTTTTTATATTGAATCAGTATATTGTTGTTTTGTATTGCAGTTACTGTAAAACTGCAGTTAACTCTATTGTACATCTCAAAATGTAATTTGGGTTGTATATGCTTGTATTGATTCTCTAGTGTGCTGTGAAATGTCATTGTGTTATTGTTCTTATTGTGGTTTTTGCTTAAAGCTACAGCATGATTTGGTCTCCCACAGGGAACTGGCCATGCCACCCCCGCCACACACAATGTCATCAGTTATTTATTTGTTTATTTTTTACTCTGTTTGAGTAACTTGGTTTTGGTTTTGTGGCTCTTGTGAAGCTGCACGTCAAAGACCCCAAAAAACAAACAAACAAATAAAAAAAAATAATACATGTTATAAAATCAGTCCGAAATTAATGAAAAAAAGCTATGACCTTTTAACTCATATCAGTGTCCATAAAATTGATTTTTTCAGGAGGAGAACGTGTTCGTACATAAAGTACAATTCCATCTTATTTTTCACTTCTTTCACTGATCCACTGGATTTACATAGCATCGATGCTAACACTCTTCCATATGGAAATATTTGCAGTGATTGGATGACTGTATGTGTGTGTTTGTGTGTATGTGTGTGTGTGTGTGCGTGTATGTGTGTGTGTGTGTGTGTGTGTGTGAAATCCTATTTTTGTTGCTTAGACACTTGAGCTGTGAGGAAAAGCTACGTGGCTGCAAAAGGCGGATAACACACGCATGACTGTGCACGTGCACATGCACACATTGAGTATCTTGCCATGGATACTGGATTTATTCAGCACCTTCTCCGTCTTTGATCCCTCAATCTTTACGTTTTTCTCACTTAATAGCTCACTCTCACCCTCCCTCCCACCCACCTTCGCTCCTTCAACCTTTAAAAAACCCAATCCTATCGAGCTCTGTTCAGGCTCTTAGTTGTTCCATCTACCTCTGAAAATGTTATATGTTTAAAGACAATATTTTTCTTTTTCTTCTTCCCTCTTTTGTCCTTAAATCCATTTCAGTTTCCATCACAAGAAACCAAGGAGCCAATTAACAAATCAATGGAGTCGACAGAATAATAAGTACATCTAATATTTATTGATTGGAAAAATATACTTCATGAGAAGTCTGCACCTGCCTGCGTGTACTTATTTCTACTGCAATGATAAATGTGTTATTTTTTTAGTATTATTCATACATTTGCACATTGAGCGACATTAAATACTGTATATTTGTACATTTTGATAATCCCAGAAATGATTATTTGTATATTTTTAGGCTCACTATTTGCTATCTACACTATTTCTCTTTACCTTTGTATATTGCTTTTATACTACCTACTGTGTGTTTTGCTTGTTATTGTTACTTTCAGCATTGGAAGAAATACTACCTTTAACCGAAATAATTTCAGATATGCAGAGGGATAAAAATACAGAATATGAGGTTAAATTTAAGTCCAGAAAAGACAGTTAAGAGAAATAATTATCATTATTATTATTATTATTATCATTGTGTAAGTTGTCTTTATGATGACAATGCAAATTAACAGTTTAAAGTTTGATATAGTAAGTGAAAAGTTTAATCAGCCAAATCAAATTAAAGAAATATTCAGAAGTAATTGTCCAAAGCTTGTTGACATGCACTGTTGAGTCACATGACATAACCCTGGCTTCCTCATGCGACGAATGGGTATGGTAGGTTTGGGTTTGGGAAAGGTTTAGATACCTGAGGTCTGTCATCACGGTGTTAGCTGACTATTGCCATTTAAGTGAATGCTAGTATGCTCATGCAACAGCTTGATATTGCAATTCAATAGAATAAGGCTATTTAAGATGTTACATTTATTTCATTCTGTTTGAAGGTAGTTTTTAAGATTAGTTATGATTCCATGTTTTGAAATGCTTACCTCATATTTATACATTCTCATGCATATATTGGTTTCACTTTTTGTTTATTCTTTTAGTAGTTGCTGGACGCAGTTGTGTTTCACTACCATAATTATTTTTTCCATCACTTTTTAATTTGTATTGTACTGCGATTGACTGGCGACCAGTCCAGGATGTACCCTGCCTCTCCTCCAGTGACAGCAGGGATAGGCTCCAGCATCCCTGCGACCTTGAGTGCAAGATATGTTGTTGATAATGAATACATGAATGAATGATTAATTATTTTAAACCTTAATCCAAATTCTTTTGCCACTTTAATTGTTAAGGTTTTGTCGGCTCAGCTCACAGCTGGTGCTCATCACCGGACTCTCAGAGGTGCACATCTTTGGACTCATGGCTGTGGCTCTTAGTGGGCAATTACAGTGAACTGAAAGAGCATGCAAGGTGTGAGCGTCCCCGGCTTGTCTCCCAGGTGTCAACCTTGCCTGTCCAGGACTCCTCTGCCGGACATGCCAAACTCCATTGTCTTTCTGCCTTTACTCTTGGAACCGACCATGCCTTTCTTCGATTGTTCTGGCTCTTTTGCTTGCTAATTTCAAGAACTGCTCACATGCTGCCAGACTCACAGGAAACTTGTTCTGAAGTCACTGTAGGTACTGAGTCTTGGTGTTGCATTTGGGTCCATGCCCCCAGCCATCATATTAATTGTGTTTATCTGTATTCTATTTTCTGTTTTTTTGTAATTTTGTTTGTTTTTTCTTGTATTTATTTATTTTTGGTTTAGTTTTGTTTCAAATGTTTCATCATGTAGGATATAATTTCTGTGCAATATTTATGATTAAATTGAAAGAAATTTGATTACAACTGATAATATTTTATGATGCAGATGAAAGTCTACTACCATGAAACAGCCTCATCATGTTCAGATAGGTGATGTGTCAAAATTGAAAACATTTATGGATTTTTTATTTCAGATGGAAGCAGTATATTAATGTATTATGGTCTTACTGAAATTCACTTTGTGGTGTTAAATATTGCTCATTGATGGCAAAACTTTGATTGAGTATTTCATAATAATTAATTGATAAGAAGAAAATACAGCATTGCATTATACTATATACATGTGCACTGTTAATCAATAACCCATATCAAATCTGACTCTGCAATAGAGTGGAAGTATGAAGTTTCCCAACAAGTGTATTTTTTGTTAACGTGTCAGTGTATGTTTAAGTGTCTGCCTGTTTGGGTTTACAGGATTAAAAGATGTATTTTGAAGCAATGACTTTTAACCCCCAATCCTGCGGAGGAACATGATGACGAGTTGATGAGATGAGAGAAATACCAATGCCAGAGAACTGCTCATACTGTAATGTGTGTTTGTGACACACACACATTCACAGTTTGGCATTTCAAATCCTGTTGGCAAAAAACATGGTTTATCCAGCCAAAGAAAGTGAAATATGGAGGTAAAAAAGAAAGAAGGCGACATTTCTCTCTGCCTATCTTTACTGTGTTTGTGAGTTAATTTGTGTGTGTAACTTATTTCAAATATTTAATGATACTTTTTATTTACTTTTCAAATAGTTTGTTGTCAATTGTTATGTCCTCTTTGAAACTTATTTTACAGGAAAGGGTCTTTCTGGCCCTTTTTGAGACTTCACTTCAGATCAAATGTAACCTTTTCATTCTGTGCACTGTTCATTTTGAGAAATTGTTGTACAATCAAGAATCCCAGCTTTTTTCAAAGATGGTTTTCAAGGCCATTTTAAGAAACAGCCTGTAATTACAAACAGTAAGAATTACAAAACAAATGTCCTCGAGCCTAAAGTGGCAACAACATACTAATCAGACCACAGGGTCAGTGTGTTCTATTTAGGCGTTCAGGCGACAGGCGACAGGCGTTCTATTTAGTATTCGCTACATTGCCAACGTGAGTGGTTGACCATATTTCTTGCTTTTGATATGGGAAAAGTCCAAGTGGTGTTTGACGTAAAGTTTTGGTAGTTAGCAAGACAGAAAGAAAGATAGGACTCTGATCTTACCTATAGATGTAGTGGCAGGAACTGGCTCTTTGGAAACTGTAGACAAACAGAGGAATCACATTAGCCAAAATCTTAAGATTTTGAGAATGACAGAATAATGCAGAGAAAAGCTAAGGTGTTACTAATGCTGTATTACCACCTTAAATAGAAAATCCTATTCATCGATTTAAGTATCTACCAATTAACAGAAGATTATTATCAAAGCAAGGTGTCTGACTTTAGAAATGGCGAGGTATCGTAAAAGGATGATGAGCACTTTTGTGTGTGCGTGTTTGTGTGCGTGCATGCGCATGCATGTGCGTGCGCGCATGCATGCGTGTGTGTGTGTGCGTGCATGTCCATACCTGAATAGTAGGAATTCAGCAGGGATTTGCTCTGCAGTGTCTTACTTCCCTGCATAGAGAAGGAGCAGGTTGACGGGGAGGCTGGAAAGGAATAAAACAATAGACAGGAATGAATCACAGGTTGAGGAGAGAGGAGGTAAGAAGGAGGAGAAGAAAGGGATTTGGGAAAGTCAGGAAAATTTAATTAACCCAATGGAAGGTGGGAAGATTGACAAGGCGGGTGACGTTTGAGGAGGACAAATGAGGGAGAACAGAGGACACAGGAGGAGGAGGAGAAGGAAGGATGAGTGACCTCGATCGAAGATAAACAAAACAATCAATTAGAGGACAACCATTAACAATGAAAACATTCACAGGGAGATCAATACTCCATATTCAACAACAGAACAATCCCATAACCCTAATGGTTCCGTCGATCAACCACTTCCAGTTCTGAGTGGTTCCATCTGAACAAGTTACCCCCTCCCTCCCCCCGCAGCACAGATGAAACAACTCAGGTCAATATGAGACCAGATAGCCAAATAAAGGTGACAAACATAGCCACACAAACACACCACACACACACACACACACACACACACACACACACACCACACACACACACACACACACACACACACACACACACACACACACACACACACACGCCCACACACTCTTCGGTGTGCAGCAGCAATAACACAACCCGAACACTAGTTGGCAGTGTGGGGTAAAGCTTTAGGAGTACCACTGTCATGGCTGCAATGATATGGAGTGAAATTAGGTGCTTAAAAATGATTTCTTGTATGTCTGTGTTTGTACGCAAATAATCACTGTATAATTAATGTGGACTTTTCTCAGCCACTTAGCGTACTTGCATCCCACCCTATGTTGTCTCAGTCTACACATTATTAATGATTAAGCTCACAGTCAGAAAAAGCTCCTCTTTCCACTTTTAGGTCTCATCTGCCATCTTATCTTACTGTACCTTGCTCAAAGGCTCTAAAGTGGCTGAAGAACCCCAAACACCAGAGAGCGTCCATTGGTTCTTCAGCCACATCCAGAGGGAGTTAGGGAGATTAATACTCTTCCTTTGGAGTTTTTGACAGACCAGTTAACCGTTTCTGTGGTGACAGTGATATTTGCGATTCTTATCTAATCATATTATTGTATTTCACTTGATACATCTTGTCTTTCTTGTATAAAACACTTCATGCAGTTGTTTATGAAACCATAATTAGCCCTTCAGTAATTAAGTTTTTGGACTACTCTCTGTCAGCAGCATCTTGCTGTTTCCAAATTGTTAAACATAGAAAATATTCCCACTCACATATCTTCTCTCCTTATTCAACAAAGAAGACATATTTTGCTTTGAGTATTGCATGTGCAATAGTTGTTTGTCTCCATGATGCTAAACTTGATTTACGACAGGAAAATTACTCAGAGACTCCGTTCGCATCCTGCTGTTTTCTGATCCAGTGGCTCAATTTCCCCACAGCGCCTAATTTAAGACCCCACGCTCCACCCCTTCATCCTTCCTCCTCGCCTCCTTAACCCATGATAAAATCCCCTGGCTTGGCGTATGCTAATACGCGTCAGGAAATGCGTTGGAGCTTTAATTCAGCGTAAGGTGTAGGAATTTGCTTTGACAGCAGTGGTGTGTGAAGAGACAGCTGGGGACGAGGACGGAATGTAATAATGCACAAAGGTTATTTGCCCTGTGAGGGTCCATCTGCACAAATATTATTGTCCCCCCATCCCCACCACTGTTCTCGTGTCAGCATTTTTCTTTTTCTCATTAGGACCCGGCCCTGGAATGGTGATGCTGCACCTGTGTTGCGCCCAGGCGCGCCTTTGCATGTACGTGTGTTTTAGTCAACAAAGATACGGAGAGCGAGACAGCCGAGCAAACGTGATATTGTGTAGCAAGTGTGATAATATTTTTGTTATTCTATTTGGGAAGAAGAGTCATTTACCCTCTCTATCTCTATTCATCTCTCTCTCTCTCATAATCACACATAATAAATGGGTGGATAGTAGTGTAAGAAGGCAGGGGACGCGTATGCAGAGTGTCAGGGCTGGGGTTCCAAGGTCAGAATAGAAAACAGCTCCTAAGGCTGGTGAAAAACACAGTTGAGGTGCTGTGGGACCTCGGGGTCCCCAACCCACCTGATGCGGTGTGGATTGAGGACCCACAGAAGATGGGCTGTGGTGACAGCAGCCTTGGCATGAAGGAACGCAAGAATCGGGGCCGAAATGAGAGCTTATGTATGTATCTATATATTTTTTGTGTATATATATATAGATATATAGATATATACACTTCATGGCAAAAAGCCTGCCTGCACCTGCCTTGACTCACATATTAACTTAAGTGTCATTCCAATCCTAATCAATAGGTTTCAGGATGACGTCGGTCCAATCTTTGCAGCTATAACAGAGACGGAGAGCCTGGCCTTCTCGTCCAACATCAGTGTGTGATCTCACAAATGAGCTTCTGGAAGAATGGTCAAATATTCCCATAAGCACACTTCTGAATCTTGTGTACAGCCTTCCCAGAAGAGTTGAAGTTGTTAAAGTTGCAAAGGGTGGACCAACGTCATATTGAAACCTATGGATCAGGAATGGGATGTCACTTAAGTTCATAAGCGAGTCAAGGTAGGGGAGCCAATACTTTTGGCCATTTTGGTACATCCAGTGTGTCTATTCGTGCACTTTGTGGAAATGTCTAACAACATCACTGACTTGATGAGGACACTGGCCATTACGTTTAAAATATTGTTTTTTTCAGTGCTCATCTGACGGCTGTCCTGTAAATATCTGAAAGGAGAAATATCTCCCAATTGCGTGGTGGTTTTTGCAGGAGGAGGTTGGCAGCAACAAGCAGCGTTAACTCACTTCTTCTCTAGGAAGGGGACAGCACTTGATAGCCGAAGCTTTTCAAGAGAAAAAGTGCCATTCAATAGGCCCTGTCTAATTACTATGGAAAGAACAACTCAAACATACACATACACATATAAAAACACAGCAGAGTGAAAAAAGAAATGCAACATAGCCTGTATTGGAATGATTTTTACCCCTAAGTAACAAGAAAGCACGGCTGGAAATGATGATATAAGCAGGAAGCGATGGAAGTGAGTGAAGCAGAGAAACTTCCTGCTGATCCCGGAAAACATTGACAGAGGGTAAGATTGTACAGGGAGATGCCTGATAATCGAGTGAATACAGCTGACAAAATGATTAATGATGTGGAGATGTTGTGTAAAGTCAATATTTTTTCATTCATTTTTTTTCTGATGCTCAGCTATTCTTGCACACTTATTTCATATTATTTTGTGACCATGATAACATATTTAAAATCGGAATAAAGCCATACTACTTCAAAAAGTTGTAATAAAGTCTTAAAAAGCTGGAATTAGGAAACAAAACATCATGATGCACACATTTCTATTCATGTTTGCTGACATTGTGATGATGATTTGCTTTTCTTTTTGTCAGAGAGTGGTGGACTCACTGAATCCATTCAGGTCCTGGGTCGAGGTGGAGAAGGGGTCGTCCTTGTGCAAGGTGCTGACTTTAGTGGTGCTTTTGTCGGCAGTGGTGACAGGACCCATCTCCCTCTGCTGGGTGGAACTGCTTGCCGTCTCTTTCTGCTTCTTTGCCAGCTTCCTGCGGGGGATGCCAATGCAAAAATGCACAATGAAAAAGAAAATAAACAAACAAAACATAAATAAACTAGTGTGCACAAGCAAGCAGATGCACAAAGACACGCATGCCCACAAATTTTGTCAGTGAGGATGAAAACACACACAGACAACATTATTTGCATTGTTAGGAAGCTGCTTCATAGTGAGAAATTAGAGGAGGCAGTATTTTCAAAAATACAGCAAAAACTAAAAAATAAGTTGACAGGTGACATTAACAAATGCATTTTTTCTAAAAAAAAACTATAAAAATTGAAAGAAAATGTATTTATCTCCAGCTTCAAAGCAAATTGTGTATGTATATATGTATATAGATGTGTGTGTGTCATTTCTCTGTTTATCGAATGCATTGAGCTAAAAATGAAAAAAGAAGAAAAAAAAGAATCAATTTGATTAATTGAATTGCTAGTTTAGATTAAAAAAATATCAAAATATGAAACATGTCAGAAGGCTTGTTTTCAGAAAGAAGTAGAAATAAGTGTAAGCCTGCAGAAATATCTCAATGTCAAATCAAACATCAATCGAGTTGTTATTCTTGGGCTTCTATTCTGATGGGATTAATTCACACCGCCTTGGAGATTTGCACAACGGACACAGGAGATCATGTGACCACATTAAGGTCCAGACAAAAAGACGGGATGTAATTCGATTCTCTGCAGCCATGAAACGAACAGAGGTGCCGTCCAGAGTGTCTGTGGCAGTGGCGGTCAAGCTTTCTGATAAGATGTCCCAGGAGCAAGCTTCGGTCGTAATGTTCTTTCTTTTCCTACATACAATGTTCTAATGTCAAAACTCCCATCTGTTGGAACATTTTTGCCTCCTCAGTTACACCTGAACCCTCCAGGTTTCAGCCTCCGCTGAGAGGACAGATGGCAGCAGCAATGGCTAGTCTTTACGACATGACATTTACCGAACGGACCAACTGGCACTCGCCAAAATTAAACCGTTAAATACATTTTAACTATACTGTCCTGATAACTGCACTTGGTTCAGATGATATAAGTAGCTGTGAATTTTAACAAAGCAATATGTATGTCTGGATCTTCAGGGCAATAGGGATGCAACAACCTGTCTAATAATTGAACTCAAAGATGATTAAATGTATTAAAATGTAATACTCAATACATCTCTTTCAATATTTTTGATCAAGGATCATCAGAGACGCAAAACAAACCGTCAGATGGACCACCACTCAGTGACTCTGCCTTGTGCCTCACAAAGCCTGGATGTATTCCATTGGTGGCAGGTATTCTATAGGTTGTGTGTGGCTGTGTGGCTGTGAAGCAGGGGGGTCACACAGGAACTTTTAAGAGAAACAATATAATGTTGTCAACTCCCCGGCAACTTTTTTCTAATAGACTGTCTGGTTGCTTTTACAGATCCACTGACTTCCAGGAAGAGATTGCAGGTGTTGGTGGAAAAGCCGTGATAAAAGTCTATCAGTAGCACCAAACAGTCTCCTCTTTGAGACATATTCCAATATGTATTTACATATATGAGCTGTTTTTAATATTCAATGCAGGGAAATTAACACCGCTCTTGACATTATTCTCCAGTGTCTATTGATTTTTTTTCACTTTTAGTAAAACTCCGTCACCAGTCACTTGACTGCTTTGCAAATAATAATCATTTTTCACGGCTAATTAGAAAATGATTCAAGTTGAAATCAAATAAGATCAGGGAAAATATTAAAAAGTGTTCAGATGACTTTCTGGTCTTTGTGTATTTCCGATATCATGAATAAAATGTCTGAGAAATGAAATGTATGGCGGTAACTTAGTGTCTGTGCTTGATGCCAACATGGTTATTATTTGCATCATTTTTTCAAATGTTCTTATTAATATTCTTAGAAAAACCTTATAGAATGAACATCCTGTTTTCTATCATGTTTTCATGTGTGTTTCATGCTTTCTATCTGTTTTACCGTTTGAGAAGAAACTCCTCCAGATCCACCAACACACAATCTTTAACTCCCTGAGTCCAGTCACGATTGGCCTGCAGAGATGGTGTGTGCGTGTGCGTGTTTGCATGTGTATCTGCCTGAGCTTGTGGGTGTGTGACCGATCACGATCCTTTCAGTCCCTCATCTGAAATATGTTCCCGTCCCGCAATGTTCGTCTTTTAAGCTAAATTAAGAGCATTTAATGTTTTGCTAATGACTAAATAGTTAATAATAATAATAATGTATACTTTATTAATCCCTCGTGGGGAAATTCGTTCTCTGCATTTAACCATCATGGCTGAACCATGAGCAGTTGGCTGCCGTCTGTCAGCGCCAGGGGAGCAGTGAGGGGTTCAGTGTCTTGCTCAACAACACTTCGACACACTAGGAGGAGCGGGAACTTTAACCAGAGAGGTTCGGTTCCAAAGATGATCGCTCTACCTCCTGCGCTACGCTGCCCCAGTTGTATCTGTCAAGTGTATGGGCGAGAAAATAAAATATATATACATTTTAAAAACCTAAAAAAAAGAAGACCATTACAAGGGCTGCTCATTAGCCCAAGATTATTTCAGAATCCAGGAAAATCATGCTCAACTAGTTTCATTGGGTTTGTTTTTTAGCTCTCTAATGGCTGAGGACGGCTCTAAAATTAGGAATACCTCATACAGGTGTCTATCCCATTAAAAATAAAAGCACTTGCATGGATGATCATCACTGACTAAAGACAAAGTGCTCAATTTAAAAAAATTGAAAAAACAAAAAAGGTTGCCAAGATTTGAAATAAATCCTAAAACAAACATCAATCAGAAACTTTTTATTTTATGCCAAGATGGTCTCTTGATTTTCTAGTGGATTATTAGTTTTTCTTACCCTGAAAGAGGGATGACACAAGAGTATTATATAAAAAGCCTTCGAAAAGAAGTGAAAAATCAAAAGAGGAGTAGCACGTTAACGAATTAAAGGAACACAACAACCTTTTCAGGATCTTTGATCACTAAGTCATTAAAATACGACTTGAAGATAAACCAGCCTGACCAGCCTGACCAGCAATTAGTATAGCACAATGAATAGTATGCTACTGTTGTTTCGTTTGTTTTTTTATCTTACCTCTGTCAATTATTCAAATACACATCAGGAAAAAAAAAACCCTGTATTGCTATTGGGACGTTTATCACATACATTATGAAATAGTGCTGTGATTTTCAAAGCAAAATCAATCAGAACTATTTCCCCCGTGGGTGCAGTCATTTCAGTCACTGAATGTTCACTGTCAAGGGATCTAACTGATACTGAAGTAAAAAGATCACAATGAGGATTTTTAGTAAATACAGCTTCGTCCTTTGTGACAGCTGAATGGAGGATAACAAAGACAACAAATGTAAAACAATTGTTGTGAGTTGGAACAGTGTAATAATTGTTTGATTGCTTCTGAACATTTTTACCATCTGCACTGGATGCTATAGGCCAGAGAGCAGAAAGGACAGAGCAGGTAGCAGCAAAAAGGTCATACTAAGTAACAGGAAATAAAACTGGCTGAGGCAGTGATGTGCCACCAAGGAGATGCATGTAGAAAGTGATGGCTGAAGAAAGAAAAACATAAGGAAGTGTTTTGAGCATGAGACAGACAAAAAGAAGCAGCTTTAAGAGGCAAGGAGACAAAGATAATGGGAGGAGAAGAAAAAGAGAAGCCTGTTAACTCCTCTCCACCTCCGTACCTCGGAGCATCAACATCTGCACCTCTGAGGTTATTGTGTTCCAACCTCAACCTGGCGCGGGTTCTGATTTAAATGGTGATACATGAAAAATATAACTACACAGTTTCTGAATTTGTACGAAATTGTACAGTAAATCTTTAAAATAAGAAAATAAATACATTATAGATATTGAATTTATTAAAAATATTCCGAAATATTTGTTCTCTTTCATTGAATGAAATTCAGCTTTTCAATGAAAAGGGATTGGGAAAATTATGAATACATAGATAGATAAATAAACACATGAATTAATAAATACAATTACAAGAAGCTGAACATGACAGAAAGTGTCCATACAAACTGAACACACAATGGAGTATTTTTCTCAAATTAAGTTGTTAAGTGTCTCTGGCTGTTCAAGTCTGGTGTCTGTCTCCAGGGGCTGTTCAGGTACAGTAGGACATCTGACCCCCCAGATGTTGGAGCTGAAATGCCAGACTCTTTCTGGTGACAGTGAAGGGGACAGAGCCCTCGCAATCAGTTTCCCGTTCCAGGCCCAACCTGTTAATGGACTCGTCACTATGACAAATGCACACTGGGAGTGGAAACGAGCGTTCCTGAATGTCACAGCGGCGCTTCATTAGGCACAAGGTCCGTCCGCCAAGCACTGAACGCCACCACAACCGCCCACCACTCTGCCCCCAGGGAGCACTAATTGTCAACTGTTTGATATGGCTATAATGAGCAACGGGTCTAGATTTGTATTTTTTTACATTTTTTTTTAGCTCCACCTGACGGCATGGAGGTGTTGTTACCATGAGGTGCCAAACAAAGATGAAATGAAGTAAAACAAAAAGCTGGTGCTTTTCATGAACTATCAGAGAGAGAGGGAGAGAAACAAAAAGAAGCAGTAGAATTTAATTGTGGCTAATGTCTTATATAAGGTTATCAAGAATATCTGAAGACATAATTTTTTAATTGGTGGATCTAAAGCTATTGATTAAAAAAAACTATATATACCAACTTATCAGAAGACATTTTATTATTTTAAAGATTATATTAATGTTTTTTATATATATATATACTGTATATAAATCCATTATTAGTTCTTTTAAACATCAATTTCAGGGGTCAAGCTTGTTTAAAAAGACACTTCAAAAGAGACTTCCAAATTAAAAAAATGATTCGCAATCTTTAAAAGAAGAAAAACAGCTTGTCATATGTTGCCTCAAAATCAGATTAATAATAAAATAATACCACAATTTAACCTGGGAGAAAAAAAAAAGTGTTTAACTTAAACACACGAGACTATCATTTTAAGTCATGTCCTTCCTTCTATATTCATAAGTTCACAGGGAGCTATCAAATAACAACCAGGCAGGTCAAAATACGGAAAAAAAGGAATCCCATAATAAACATACTGGGAGTGGAGCTCAGTTGGAAAAAGAGCTTTGCCTTCAGACACAAAGTCAGAGTTGAAAACATCTGCTTAAAGATCTAGATCAATTCAAATCAAAGTTAAATATTTGATATATGAAAATAACCATGAATCATCTGTTGATATTTGTCTGTGAAAAAAAAACAAAAACAGAAAAACTTTAAAGTCAATGGTAACCTGGTGGCAGTCTTTGCTATTCAGGCCCAAGACTTAAAGAAAGCTGTTTCTTTCAAATCCACTCAACGGGGGATATATAGCATATCTGGACACTGGGCTCTTGATGTGCAACAGAGCGATGTCAGGAGGAAGACCTCCTGTTGTCATAATAAAAACTCAACTGGAGACGAAGGTGTCTTTCTCAAGGGAAGTACAGGTATGTTCCTCCCTCCTGAATCAAACTAAACTAAATAAATTAATAAAAAGGATGGATGTTGACAGCATAGGATGGTGGTTTGTGGGACGAGTCTGGTGACAAGGAAGATCAAGAGATGAAAGCAGAGCAGAGAACAAAGTGGTGGAAGCTGAAAAGTGAGGAGTGCTGTATTTTGTATTTTCAGGGAGGAGTTGAGAATGGCTCTGGAGGGAGATAATGATTTATACATGTAGGCAAAACAGAGAGATAGAAATGGAAAGGATGTAAAGCAGGTCCAGGTGATTAGGGACAGAGAGGGAAATGTATTGACAGATGCTAGACGAGTGATGGGAAGATGGAATGAGTACTTTGAAGAGCTGATGAATGAGGAAAATGAAAGAGATGGAAAGGTAGAAGAGGTGACTATTGTAGACCGCAAAGTAGCAGAGATTAGTAAAAGTGAAGTGAGGAAGGCATTGAAGAGGATGAAGAGTGGAAGGGCAGTTGTTCCTGATGATATTCCTGTGAAGGTAAAGAGGTGTCTTGGAGAGGCAGTGGTAGAGTTTCTGGTCAGATTATTCAACAGGATCTTAGAGAGTGAGAAAATGCCTGAGGAATGAAGGAGTGTGATGGTGCCCATTTTCAAGAATAAGGGGGATGTTCGGAATTGCAGTAACGATAGAAGGATAAAGTTGAAGAGCCATACAATGAAGTTATGGGAAAGAGCAGTGGAAACTAGACTGAGAGCAGAAGTAGGCAAATGTGAGCAGCAGTATGGCTTCATGCCTAGAAAGAGTGCTATAGATGCAGGATTTGTTTTGAGAATGGTAATAGAGAAGTTCAGAGAAGATCAGACGGAGCTGCATTGTGCTTTTCTAGACCTAGAAAAAAGAATATGACAGGTTGCGAGAGAGGAACTCTGGTATTGTATGAAGAAGCCTGGAGTGGCAGAGAAGTAAGATGTTTGACTGGTGCAGGACATGTATGCTGGTTGTGAGACAGTGGTGAGGTGTGCTCTAGGAGTGACAGAGAAGGTGGTGGTCAAGGTGGATGTGGGACTTCATCAGGGATCAGCTCTGAGCCCCCTCTTGTTTGCAGTGGTGATGGACAGGCTGGCAGATGACATTATGATCTGTATTGAGAGCAGGGAAAAGGTTGAGGAAAATCTTGAGAGGTGGAGGTATGCTCTGGAAAGGAGAGGAATGAAGGTTATTTGCAGCAAAACAGAACATATGTGTGTGAATGAGAGGGTGGAACGGTGAGGCTACGGGGAGGTTAATCAAGAAGTTGGAGGATTTCAAGTACTTAGGGTCAACAGCCCAGAGCTTGGAAAAGAGGTAAAGAAATGGGTTCAAGCAGGTTGGAATGGGTGGAGAAAAGTGTCAGGAGTACTATGCGATAGAAGACTATTACCCAGAATGAAAGGAAACGTGTACCTGACAGAGGTGAGACCAGTGATGCTATATGGTTTAGAGACAATGACGTTGTGGAAAAGACAGAAGCATAGCTGGAGGTCCCAGAGATGAAGGTATTGAGGTTCTCTTTGGGAGTGACGAGGATGGATAGAATCAGGAATGAGTCCATCAGAGGGACAGCACATGTTAAATGTTTTGGAGAGAAGGTCAGAGAAGCCAGACCGATATGGTTCAGTCATGCACAGAGGAGGGATGGTGAATATATTGGTAGACAGTTGCTGGACTTGGAGATGCCGGACAGGAGGTCTAGAGGAAGACCGAAGAGAAGATTTATGGATGCAGTGAGAGAGGATATGAAGGTTGTTGGTGTGAGATAGGAGGATACAGAGAATAGGGTTAGATGGAGAAGGTTGATTTGGTGTGGCGACCCCTGAAGGAAAAAGCCGAAAGGAAAAGAAGAATTTATTTATTTTTATTTTTTTCCAATAAACTATGTAGATTTCTGTTAACCGAAGACCTAAACACCCTGACTCCGATTCATAAAAAAATTTGTGTATGCTGAATTTCCTAATTCAAATTACTTTAATTGCATGTAAGCATATCAGTGTGTGTATGTGTGTTTGTGCCTGTCGCCTCACAAGTGAAATTAACTATCCACCTCGAGAGACATCAATGAAATTATATCAGTGCAGATTAATTTGTGCTTGTTCCAGCAGCCTGTTGTAGAGATATCAACAGGGTGCACTTTTCCTCCAAGAAAATAAATACATATAAGAAAAAAAAATGCGTTCATGGTACCATTGTGGCTTCAGCTGTTTGTAAGAACTATTGATGAAGCTGACATCAACAAAAGTGCAGAGTAGCTAGGCTCCCTGCTGGTGTTATAATGGACGGGAGGGTTGTGTGTGTGTGGGGGGGGGGGGGGGATTTGTGAAAAAAGGGCCAAAAGTTACAAATGGACAACCCCAAGCCAGAA